>ML786125.1:39164-70806 GCA_009831015.1 Picea engelmannii
CTTTTGCACCTTTTGAATAAACCATGTATCAAGAATTTTATTGAACTATGAAAACAGAAAATTAGTTGAGCATGCAATCAATAGCTTAGGATATCCTCTACAAAGTTCAACCGAAAAGACGGTTTTACTTTGGGAGTTAACACAATGAAGAGTTGAAAGGTGTGGCACCAAGGAAGATTGGTTTTCTCCTAGTTAAGGGTTTCCGGCGTAAATCTTTGTGTACTATGTGTATGAGCCATTGATTAATTTTTGTTTTTCTTAAGAATATATATGCATTGCTTTAATTCACAGGTTTAACACTTACATGTGGTATCATAGCTCATTTTTGGCTTCAGGGGGACGCCTTTGTTGTTGAGGGTTTGGCTCGATCTTGATAGATCTATTTTATCTTGGGTCTGTGATAAACCTAAGCTTAGTGGGAGCTTTTTTAGTGGTGATTAGAGTGTAGAAAGAGGAATGGAGATCTCTTCTAGAATTGAGATAGATAATTTCAACGATAAAAACTTTGAGCTATGGAAGCTCAAGATGGAGGACCTTCTTGTAGACAAAGAACAATGGATCGTTGTGGATCCTGGTACATAGCCTATTGGTACACAACCTACTAGTACATAGTCTAATGGTACACAACCTACTAGTACACAAACTACTAGTACACCACCTACTGGTATGTCAAAGGAAGATTGGGAGAAGTTGGAAAGAAGAGCAAGGAGTATTATTCGACTCTACCTGGCAGATTCAGTGTTGTTGAATGTCTCGGCAGAATCTACAGCCAAGGAACTATGGGATAAGTTAGGGAATGTGTATCAATAAAAGTCCCTAGTAAACAAGTTGTTTCTTCGAAAGAAGTTGTATCATCTTAGGATGGAAAATGGAGATTCTGTGACAGAACATCTAAATGCCTTTAATACTCTAGTAAGTCAACTTGTATCTATTAATATTACGATTGAAGAAGAAGATAAGTGTATTATTTGTTTATGTTCTTTTCCAAACTCTTGGGCTAATTTGTTTGTAGCAATTGGTAGTACCACTCAATCTACATTGAAGTATGAGGATGTAGTTTCATCCTTATTATCTGAAGAGATGAGGCGGAAAAGCATGGATGGTCATAGCACAAATGATTTATTTTTAAGAGGTCATACCCAAGATAGGAATCCTGGTAAGTCTTCAAGGGGGAGATCTAAATCTACAGGTAGATCTAAGTCTCCAGGAAAATCTCTGAGGAAATGTTGGAATTGTGGTAAAACAGGGCATTATAAGAAAGATTGCAAGTCTAAGAAGGTTTATAAACCAAAGGGATCTGATAACACCTCTTCCACAGTGGCGAAAACCTCCACTGAAGAAGGAGGTGATGTTTACCTGGAATCTACAGGTACACATGTAGACCGTGATGTATGGTTGATCAACTCAGGCATGTCATACCATATGAATCCTCACATGGAGTGCTTCTGTGAATATGAAAATTATGATGGTGGTG
Source organism: Picea engelmannii (assembly GCA_009831015.1). NCBI lineage: Eukaryota > Viridiplantae > Streptophyta > Pinopsida > Pinales > Pinaceae > Picea > Picea engelmannii. The sequence goes on from ML786125.1 coordinate 40,639, forward strand.
ATGTATTCCTAGGAGATGACTCGACAGCCAAAATCATGAGACGTGGAAGGGTTAAGTTGTTGATAAAAGATGGAAGCATTATAACTCTCCCTAGGTTTTTCACATTCCAAAACTAGCCAGGAGCCTAATATATGTAAGCAAGTTGGATGATGCAAGAGTGGATACTGTATTGGGAAAGGGAACTTGCAGGATGGTACGAGCAGAAATGGTGTTGATGAGGGGAGTTCGGTGTGGAAATCCATACAAGTTGTTAGGAATCACTTATACTAATAGATGTAACATTTATGTTGTCCCTGAGAAGATAAATAAAGAAGACAAGACCAATATTTTCCCTGGAAAGAAGACCATGATGTGGCATCAAAGATTGGGAAATATTGGAGAAAAGGGACTTCAAACACTACATGGTAAAGGTATGGTTGAAGGTATGTCAAATTGCACTCTGGATTTTGATTTCTGTGAACATTGTATATATGGAAAACAAAATCGAGTAAGATTCTCATCTGGTGCTACAAGAGCAAAGGGGATCTTAGAGTTGATACACAGTGATGTGTTTCGACATGTGCTTGTTCCATCACTAGGTAAATATGTATATTATGTTTCATTCATAGATGATTTATCAAGGAACACATGGATTTATTTTCTTAGAAATAAATATTAGGTATTTGATAAATTTAAAGAGTTTAGGGCTCTTGTAGAAAATCAGACAGAGAAGAAAATAAAGGTATTGAGGACAGATAATGGTGGAGAATTCTGCGGAAATGAATTCAAAGAATTTTGTAAGAAGTGTGGTATAGCAAGGCAGAAGACTACTCCATACACACCTCAGTAGAATGGAGTTGCATAAAGGATGAACAAGACATTGATGGAAAAATAAAGGAGCATGCTTAGTGGTGTTGAGTTAGGACAAGAATTCTGGGCAAAGGCAGTAGGTACATCATGTTACTTGGTCAATCGATCACCCTCATCAGCGCTGGATGATAAAACTCCACATGAGGTATGGACTGGTAAGAAACCCTCTTGAACATCTTAGAGTGTTTGGTTGTGATGCTTATGTACATGTTCCAAAGGAAAATAGGAGTAAGCTGGATAATAAAACTGAAAAGTGTATCTTTCTCGGTTATAAAGATGGTATGAAAGGTTATAAGCTTTGGAACCCAGAAACCAAGAAGATTGTTTACAGTCGAGATGTTGTTTTTAGAGAGGTAAAATATGTGTCCAAATAGGAATTCCTACCAAGGGAAGACGAACCTGAGAAAATAGAGCTTGAGTTGGATGATGCAAAATTTGAATCATCTGAAGAAGATGAAGTAGAAGAAGAAGAACCTCATACACTAGTATTGAAGAGATCAATGAGGGAAAGAAGGCAACCAGAAAGGTATAGTCCACCTAATTTTCATTCTATTTTATCTTTATCTATTACTGATGATGATCCCAGAACTGTTAGGCAAGCAGTGAATTCATAGGATAGTAAACTATGGAAGAAGGCCATGGTTGAAGAAATGGATGCCTTGGATAAGAATGAGTCATGGGATATATTTGAGTTGTCAGCTGGAAGAAAATATGTTGGTAGCAAATGGTTGTTTAAGAAGAAGTTTAATGCAAAAGGAAAAGTGGAGAAATACAAATCTCGGTTAGTAGCAAAAGGTTATTCACAGGTAGAGGGAATTGACTTTGGTGAGATTTTTTCTCCTGTTTCCAAGTTAACGTCTATTAGATTTATTTTAGATATTGTTGTTGCTTTTGATCTATAAGTGGAACATATGGATATAAAGACATCATTCCTACATGGGGATCTGGAAGAAGAAATCTGCATGAAGCAGCCAGAAGGATTTGTAGTGAAGGGAAAGAAAGAGATGGTCTGTAATCTAAAGAAGTCACTATATGATCTGAAGTAATCACCTAGGATGTGGTACCAAAAGTTTGACACATACATCCTTGGATTGGGATTTGTGATAAGTAGGGCAAATCATTGTGTATATTCCAAGCAGGTTGGTAATCACTTCATTTATGTAGTGTTGTATGTTGATGACATGTTGTTGGCAGGAAATAACATGGATGTTATCAAGGAGGTGAAATCACAGCTATCCTCCAAATTTGACATGAAGGATCTTGGTGTTGTTAACTTCATTCTGGGAATGGAGATTAAAAGAGATCGTGCAAATAGGAAACTCTAGTTGAATCATAGAAAATATGTTGAGATGATATCGCAGAGGTTTAATATGCATGGAAGTAAATTGGTCAAGGTTCCTATTCCTATAGGTGTAAATTTATTTGCAGATCAGTGTCCCAAGACACAGGAAGAAGAAGAGGACATGTCCCATGTTCCATATGCCAGTGCAGTTGGCAGTTTGATGTATGCAATGGTCTATACTAGACCGGACATTGCACATGTAGTGGGAGTTTTGAGCAGGTATATGTCAAAACCAGGGAAGGATCATTGGACAACAGTAAAGAGGGTCTTTAGGTATCTTCATGGCACTACCAATTATGGATTGTGATACCAAGGAAGACCAAGATTGGCCATAGTGGTGGACATACATGGCTTTGTTGATGAAGATTGCACTAAAGATTTGGATCGTAGAATATCTACAAGTGGGTATGTGTTTAACCTATTTGGAGGAGCAATCAATTGGATGAGAAAAAGGTAGGTTGTAGTGGCACTCAAAACTACAGAAGTTGAATACATGGTATCCACTCATGCAAGCAAGGAGGTAGTATGGTTACAGAGATTGTGTTCTTTCATTGGGTTGGTACAACAAGCAGTGAGATTAGATTGTGACAGTCAGAGTGCAATCTTCCTGGAAAAGAACCCAACTTATCATTCGAAGACAAAGCATATTGATGTTCAGTATCACTTTGTGAGAGACATGGTTGAAGAAACTAAGGTGTTGCTGGAAAAGTTTGACACTTTGAAGAATGTTGCAGATTCATTGACAAAGTCTGTGAGCACAAAAACACTCTCCTGGTGTAGAGTAACAATGGGCATTGATGCCCTAGATTGTTGACTATATAATCCTATGAACCCATGTATGCAAAGAAAACAACAAGTGGGAGAATGGTATAGAGAATCGACAGTGACAGGTTCATTCTCTTATTTATATTCAAGGGAGGAAGGAAGGGGCAAGGAAAGGAAGTTGTATCTTCCTTCAGGTTGGAGCATGTAAACTAGGGGGTTGGAGCCTCCTTCCAGTTGGAGCTAGAGAATCTAGGGAGTTGTAGCTTCCTTCAAGTTGGAGCCTGTAAACAGAGGATTGATGCATCCTTCCAGTTGGTGCTGGATAATTTTGGAAGTCGGTGCTTCCTATGAATGTAATCTTATGATATATATAAGAAACCATTATGTGGTTTTCTCCCATTTGGGTTTCCACGTAAAATTCTTCTGTACTGTGTATTTGTGGTTATATGTTTATGGTATCATGAATGCAATAATAAGTGATAAATTGTTGATATATTAAATTCTTGCATATTGTGATTAAAAGTGGTAAAAAGTTCCTAATAGTGATTCACCCCCCCCCCCCCTCTCAGTATTAGTGAATATTCCAACACATAACACATGTATTAAAACTAATTATTTTGCTACAACGGTATCTAACAATGAATTTCATCCATAAACTTTCTCTATCTAGTTCCAATAGTTTCTACAACCATATATTTCATTCTTTTCTAGGTCAGTATTTCTTGTTGCAATATTAACATTAAATAAAAGAATACAAAAACTATATTTCTCTATTTATATCAACAATAAAAACTTGAGAGATTTTTTCTATTGTATCAGTTACCAATCTAAAAGGAAATAATTATTAAACAAAGAAACATATCTGAGTATACTTCACAACTGGGGACAAAGTGAGTAGAAAATCTAGTTCCTCCCAACCATATACAAGAACAACCAAGTTACTTGCTCCTGTCACTCCCGAGCCTAATTCATTATTCCATGGGGATTGAGAATTCCAATAACCTTCTCTATATAAATAAGATTTTGACTCTTTCTCAGAACCTTACAAGTACTCAACAACGTCTTGCCTCCTCTATACTTGTCTTTTCTTGTGTTACCAAGAATAAGTAATAACTTTCCTATGTCTTTTTCCAAGTTAGCCTCATCCCTAACCCTAGGGAATCTTCTCAGCCTAACTTTGTGCTAGCTTGTTCCCTCACATCCCACATCTTTGGGAGTAGGTTTACACTTGTCCTCACGGACAATATTTACTGTGGTGGTTTTTATCCCTTTTCACTCTACCAAGAAATAATGAATTACTCTTTTTGTAATTGGATTCTCTAATCAATTTGTCTCTAGTGAAATAGAATAAATTAAAAATAACAATTACAAAAATATTCCTCATCACCAATGTTTAGGGTGATATAATTTTACCATAATTCTTTATCTCAAAAATATCATAACATAAATAACCAAAATTAAAATATTCAAATATTCATAAATGGAGGGACATTATAGTAATTGGAACTGTTAGGCAAGCCCAGTCCTCATTCTCAACGGTAAGATTTTGTCCTCATTAGACAAGCCTAGTCCTCATTCTCAACAGTAACTTATCTCAGAAATAGTCATCTACAAACTCTTATATGTTTTCTTTTCTTTCTCATTGTACTATTTATAAAATAATACTCTTTTCAAAACAAAAAACATTATATTAATATTTTAGTGTTTGTTTTTGCAAATTGTTCAATGACAAAAGAACACATTATTCTATTAGATATAAATAAATACTGTAATTTTCACAACCATTTTCTATTGTAATATTGATGAATCATTAACAAACAAAAGTAAATGAATTAAAGAACATATATGGGAATGCTTCAATAAATTTGGAAATAAACTTAGTAGAGTAACAGTTCCTCCCAGCCATGGACATGAACAACCAAAGTTACTTGTTCTTGTCACCCCCAAGCCTAAATAATTCTTCCATAGGAACTGAAAAATGGAAAACATTCTCCATATTTATCATAGTTTTTGTTCTTCCAGAACCATCAAACTCATTTTTGCAAAGTACTCAGCATGTTTTTCCTCATAACATACTTGTATATAATATTTTTCCTAAGTCTTTTCAAGTTGGCCTCATCCCTAACCCTGGGGAATCTTCTTGGCATACTTTTGTGCTATTTTTTTCCCTCACATCCCACACCTTTGGAAGTAGGGTTCCACTTGTCCCATGGACAATAATTTACTATGGTGGTTTTTATCCTTTTCACTCACGCATGGAATAATTATTTACTCTTTGTAACTAGATTCTCTAATCAATTTGTTTCTTGTTAATTAAATAAATTTAAAATAAGCATTACAAAAATATTTATCATCAATGTTTATGATGATATAATTCCACATAAGTCTTTTCCAATACTTTCACAACATAAACTAGAAAGAAATTAAATGTTCAAATGTTTGTGAATTGAGGGGCATTACATCAATAATATGGAACTATACCAACACATAAATTGATTTATGAAATCAAGTTCACCCATCATGCATTTAAGTGGGCACATGGTCGAGCTTACATATAGTGAATTATTTGGAGTGAAGGAGGGCTCGATGAATCATGAGACTGACCACCTTCATTCACATGCAAACATCCTTCATGGCGCATGCATTTGAATCATTTGAGCTGGATTTGTGGAATCATTATTGCATTTTTATGGAGAAGTGTTAAATTGATGTTGAAACCAAGTTCAAAGGTCTCTTATTAGGTAGGAACCTTCACCTTTGATATCTTGTGTGGTGACCTTGGTTTTCATTCTCGACATTTGGGTTTTATCAATTTCCACTCTGGTTGCATTTAAGGAGTGTCTCTTGTGGAATTTAGGAATGAGTCATTTTAATTTGCATATAATGACTGGTATTGGATCCTTTTTGGTATGTGTGGCAATCTCAGTTTTTAGATTCACCCTCTTAGCACGCTCAATTATCAATTTGGTCTCAATTTAGGAGTATCTCTCTTGGGTTTCGGGTCTGGTTCTTTTTAATTTACTTGTAGTGCCTTATATTGAAATTTTTGTGGTAACCATGGTATGGTTGTTATCTATCCAAAAAAAATTCTATTCTTTTCTTCCCTACTTATTCAAAGAAATATGTTTGTTTTGGTGGATGGAAATGCTTTTGGGATAGTCATTTCCCTTTCTCCTATTGGGGGTGGCCCTTTCTCTATTCTCTTTTTTCCGTGTGTCACTTCACCTCTCTATTTTCATGAAGGACAAATATTTCATTCTTTTTCCTTATCTCATCTTCAGGCCTAGAGTTTCTATATGAATTAAAATGAGCTCCAACATACTGAAAGGGCCCTCAAATGGCATGATGAGTTTATTGAGAGACAAGACAAGACAATCCATTCAATTCAAGTGAAGTTGGTGGAACAAGGAATTATATCCATCTCTCAAGAGGAAGTATTAATAGAAATTTGGTTGCAACAAAATAAACATATCATGAGTCTTGAAGCATAACAAAGATATTTGCATTGTGTGGTTTCTTAGATAGAAAAACAAAAACTCATTGGATATGACACCCCTGCTCACATAGTAATTCCAATTCATGCTCAGCTAACAGGGAACATCGCATCCCAACATGCAATAGAGAAAGAAGTATCAACAAAGGAATAGAATGACCCAACTAGTGTTTAAATATGTAGTTATTAGTTTCTCAACTTTCAGGGTAATATCATGAAGGTGGGTAACACTTTCGTGAGAATGGGGGCGGAAAAATTGCTAGAATCAAATTTTCGGCCGAAAACTTAACGTTTTCAACCAAAACATTTCATTTCAAATCAAACGGCACATGAAAAACACCCTCATATTTCGTGTAATAAACACGTTATCCAATTTTGTTTTTCCAGTAGTATATAGTTCGATCGAAAAATATTTCAACCAAAAATGACTTTCGGATGAAAACATACATTATATATGGCACGCCTTTCATTCCATTGTTAATTTACAAACATACCAGGTGAATATTGGAATTTTAGAGCGTGTTGGAGTTGGCAACTAATCCAGGGCGTTCGCGACTAATCCAGGTTTTTCGCGGAAAACTCGGGCATAGGGTGTTGGCGAGCGACAAATCCAGGTATGTCTGTGTTTTAATTATGTATAATTATGTTTGTTTTTTTAAGTGTTTAAATCTGTTTTTCAATGGCATAGAGGCCATATGGCACTCTATGCGAATGGCACAGATTCCCTATGTGGACTCTACGCCATTTGCAAAGAGTGCCATATGACACTTTGTCCATTTGTCAATGGAATAGAGGTCATATGGCACTCTGTGTGAATGGAGCAGAGTCCAAGAGTCCCTATGTGGACGTTGTGCCATTCACAAAAAATTCCATATGGACTCTGTCTGAATGGATAGAGTGCCATATGTCAACAATATTCTCAATAGTCTCATAAATTTCAACTTGATTTACTTCTCTTCTAGAAATTTCTCGAAGTAATAAAAATGAACCACAATATGTTTTCTTGTGACATGTAGCACAATTCTTAACCAACTAAATTTTTCTTTGATTGTCACAAAATAGATTGGTTTCTAAACTTCACTCTAGATAGATTTTTTTGCAAGAAGCCTTCTTAGTGATCGATCTAGTTTGCATGCAATTGTTAATGTTCCATTTTATTCTACTTCAAAATAGGACAATGCTTGTTTCTTATTACTCCATGATATTATTATTTTTGTTATAATCCAATCCAATTCTAAAGTGCATTTGATGTACCACGATATGATCATGAATTCTCTGAGTGACTTTGCTTTATATTTTCCATGTACCTTGACACTATCCAACCTCATAACTTATATAAGATTGAGTAACCATGATATAGACTAACTACTAAATTTCTATAGAGCATTGTGATCATTATCTTTCCCACATCATCTTTGTTCAATTTCAAACTTGATTTAGTAGGTAGGACATTAGAATTACAACACACTTATAGTATTGCATTCTAAAATTTATTAGAACATATCTAGCATGATCCAACTTTGGTCATCTCATAAGTGTATTTCAGACTTCTCATCAACTTTTCTATAATAGTGTAGCACATTGCATAAATTGGTCACAAATAATTTAGACACCCATGGACAGAAACCATAAAATTGATAATACCTTTATGAATAGATCCAACAATTTCCTATATTTATTTAGATATCCTCCAACATAATTTATGACCATTTTTGTATTTACATAATAACTTTTTTTTTCCTTAAAAGTAATACATTACAACCTAAAATATATATTAAATTATTATTGAGAGTCACATCAACCTAAGTAAACATATAGAAATATTGTATAAATATTTCTAGTAGCCTCACATCCATACATCCATAATTGAGAAAATATTTGTAGTAGCCTCACATCCATACATCCATAATTGAGAAATGCATTAAGGCATGTACCATTCCAAAATCAATAAACAACTAGTGGTTATTTATACACACCTTTCCCCATTAATTCATCCCCATTAGAATTTATCTTCATAATTTTTCTGACAGGCCTCTCAACCATGAACCATAACAATGATGAACTCTTTTTTTTGCGGTTATTTAATTCTAAAAGACAATGATATTTTTATTAGGTTAGGGCATTGACTTAATTCTAGACATAATGGAACATTTATTTAGGCACATGTAGGCTAGTATTGGGTTGCCTACATACATTCTCAATGATAGAGACACTAAATTCATCTCTATATCCTCATAGTCTCTTTAGAGCTTGCTTGACATAAGAATTGGCATGTCTATAGCTTTCCATCTCCTAATTGATGGACACTTCAAGATAGTGACATGAACCATTGTCCATTTTTTTCACATGAATAATAATTGGAACCTCATCACCTTGTTTTATAACATGTTGTTCATACAAACACAACTATAATTAAACTTAACATATATTTACTTAACATTACCAATTTGTAATGTTATTTGGATATGAACACAAAGTCTCGATGGATATTTTTTATTTGGCTCCTCCAATGGTAGGTAGTTCTTCATTCAAAGAAAAATATGTCAACGAGGTGATTCACTTCATCAAATGAATTGAGAATATTTAATACTAGAATCATCATGTTCCATGATATATCTCTAAGAAGTGCAAGCAGTGTTGAATAAGCATTGTGTTCGTGACAACTTTTCAATTGGGGACAAGATATAGCTTTGTATTCAAAAGGAAATATTAAAAAGGAAAAAATTGTAATATTTACACACTACAATATTGTCCACATACCATCATTAAGAAATTTGGTGATAATGCCTTAAATCTTGATATGACACCATATTATGGGATGGATCTAGTGTTTAATTTCAAGTTTTTATAACCTTATAATCCTCCCATTCTTAAATAGAGCATTATACAATGTAAGCCTATGATTAACATAGTTTTTTTAGTTTCACTCGTTAATAACTTTTCATAAGGTCCTTAACAATATAATGTAGCACACTCAAAATCGGTTTACATATCCCTTTGGATTTTTTAAACACATTTGATTCCTTGAAGGGGAGACATGTTTTAAACTTTAATAAGTGCAACAAAATTTTCCTCATATATTTCATAGATCCAAAAATATTATTCTTTAGTTAATAACTTGAAAACAACAAGGACCTCCACTTGCATCCAACATATTATGAATTGACATTGTTTCCCCAAGGGGAAGATTAATCAATTCATTAGGACACTTTTGGTTTTCATCAAGCCCTTCACACTTTTGTTCTTCATCATGCCCTTTGTATCCTTTAGAGCACTAGAACAAACCTTCCTATGTTATCCCTTGGCATGATCAATTTGTCTTGTGTAAACATTGTTTAACTATACTTAGACCTACCTACCTTGGTTGTCATGGCACTCTATTAAAATTTTGTCTTCTACCCTAATTAGATTTCTTGGTTGCGATTCCATTTAATCCTTAGAAATTCCTTGACTAATTTTTACACACACACAAGTACATAAATTCAATATTACAATGGACATAAACATACATGCACAACAACTTCCCCAAATCACTATGACAAATATTTAACAACATGCATGTTTTACACAATGATTTTGATCCAATTATACAATTAATCGTTCAAACACACAATTCTCAAATTATTAGCTTGTTACATAGAAGAAAATATCAAAATACTTATAAAGTCTTCTACATATATATAATTAGAATTCCTTTGAGTTATGTCATCTTTTTGATACCCATAATGCTTATTCCATACATTTGGCATGGTTTCCTCTTAATTTACATAATAGAGGCTAAATTATGGACTATATAGCATGAGTTGATGGATGACGCAACCTTATAAATCTACACATCATTTCTAGACAACCTAAAATATATATCTTGGACATAATCATTCACCAATTTATGCTCATAACATTTACTCAAACGAAAAATACAATAATTAATTCTCATAACTTAAATATTTAAGATAAAAATACTTAGTTGTTATATCACTTAAGGAAATATCTCCATAGGATCATTTTTTCTCCCAACCATAGGCACCAACTCATGTGCATGCCACCTCCAAGATGGGAATGAAGCAACAAGGATGAATATATTAGCTTGAGCACTCCCACATAACCCAAACCCGATCTTCAATATAATCGAGATTCCCTCTTCGAAGGATAGAGCTCCAAACAACTCAACCCATAAAACTCTCCAAGACAATCTTCAAGACTACCTCCTATAGCCTTGGTATTTTCCAAGAGGAACTTCAACCATGAATCATTTTTCCTGTCCTAGACATTTTCCACTTATATGTTGAACTTCTACCCTACAATGTGCCAAATTACTTTTGCCGCTCAAATCTACTGTAAACTCTCACCACTCAAAACTACCAACCATCAAATATTAATTCAACTGCAACTCCACCTTGAGATCCAATATACCACCTACGCCTACTTCAAAACTAATTTCAAACCCTTGAACTTCCTTAGGCATCTAAGTCATAAGATCACATTAACCTAGACTTAGTGATTTGTGCCTCGGTCCTCATGACTGAAAAAACCTAACTCTCCAAGCCTCACTTATTAGACTTGGCTATCTAAGACAAACTGAAAACTTCCATCGTTAAGTGCCTAAACTCCATCATGCTCAACCAAGCTTGAATGTTCCACCTACCAAAGCACTATACTATAATCAATAGCCATACTTAACCTTCAACCTCTATGTATCTAGTTAAGGTGTTTGATCCATCTAACTTCAACGTGCATTTTTCTAAGGCATATCACATTCCACCTTTTCCAAATAAATCGATCATATATCTCTTTAAGTCAAAACTTGGGATAGGCTTGTAGGCGTGGATGAAAAGTATGGGGAGAGGAGGTATTATAGTAGTTAACTTTTTTTGCTCATTTAAGAACAAATTATATGACTTGAATATGTCATTTTTCTCTCTTATAATGCAAAATATTATTGGCCCCGCATTAATTGCGGTTTTGGCTTCACTTTGAGCATATTCGCTTTCCCATCATGCTTTAGGAGTCATTTGGAGAAAAACAACGTCAAGTTAAATATTTTTTGTCATTTTATATTTCAGTCTAGTCCACAAAGGGTCACACCTATAAATCTATTCCAAGGTACTCTAGTGCACAATCCATTCATCCATGATCACATTACCTATTGTAAAAGTTAAGTATCACTCCTTAAAATGTTGTTTTTATTCGAAGTTAAGTATCACTCTTTCATTTTAATTTATGATTGATGAGGGATGAAATATTCACCTAAAATGTTATCTCCAAAAGATATTTCTATTTATCTACCCCATCCTCTCCTAACAATGAAAGTATATGATGTATTTGTATTACTATGATTAAAACCTCATATAGACTCATGTGAATGGACAGAGTCTATATGGACTCCATGAAAATCTTAACTTAAGGAATGTTTTCATAAACACATCTGTGTGATTACTTCAATGAAAGACATTCATTCTAGAGTGCAAGTTGCTATAATAAATTGTGTCTAGGGAACTCTAGTTAGTTTCTAATATATGTCTATGCCTTTAAGTTATATCATTCAAGCCACCCCATACTTATGAGAATACAATCACAAATTTAGATGTCAATTTCTTCAATATATGCCTATGCTTTCAAGTTTTTAAAAATATATCAAGTATTTTTTCGTTTACTTGTTGTTTTCTTCGATTTATACTTTTATGCCTTGAAGTTACATTATAACTTATGTTTTTGTTTATTTGTTGGTTTCTTCAATATAATATTATGCCTTGAATTTGTTCTTTGGTTTAGGTCACCCCATACTTGTGAGAATAAAATCACAAATTTATTTGTAACTTTCTTCAATATATGCCTATGTCTTGAACATGTTTATACCTTATGTTTTCATTTTCTTGGATTTTGAAAGGATGGATAGAAGTGAGTTGTTGGGATGCAAGTCTCCAAATCTGCCTCGTAAATGCTCGAGGCTATCCAATGAAGGAATAAGAGGGACCCCTAGTTCTACATAGACACCTAGATCATTAGAGACCCCTATTTCAGCAAAGTATCGTAGTCAAGTACGGGCATCTAGTGACAGAAGGAAGTCTAGTGGAAGGAGGAGATTATCGAATGAATCAGTCAATAGAGCATCGGGACAGAGTGATCAGGATACAGTTGGGGATTCAACTTATTTAAATAGGTTAACATAAATACCTCCACTCTGGAGAATGTAGAGACCCCATCACATCAACAACATATGTTTGTTAAATTTATTCTAATTTTTTTATTTTTTTTGTGTCTATTTTTTATATGTTCTTATGTTTTTTGTGTTTTTTTGTTCAATGTTTTGAATATTTTAAATTGTTTCTTTGTGTAGAGGATCGGTTTTATCGGGGGGGGTGATAATGAAAAAGAGAGTGAAAATCAGGCATAGTCCAATGTTCATGCAGAGGGTGAAAGTGGATCAAGGTGACATTATCAAGAAAATGAATATTACACCCCCTACGACCACCTATCCCTTGGATGTTGGTGAAGAGATTCCTTGGGAAGTAAATTTTGAAGCAATGACACTCCAACGATGCTCATCCCATCATGCTAAGCTGGAGAATGATCTTAGGCATATGGAACTCCCTACAGAGAGCTAGCAAATCTTGGAGATCATTTTGCATTCTTTTCAAAACTTTATTAATGTATATCGAAACCTTGGCCCAACGTATGATACCTTCATAGATTTGATGAGGAGATATAATTGAGAGGTGATGGGTTCTGATAAATGGGAAGTGGTACAAAAAAGAGTTTCAAAAGAGGAGGCAGATTCAATGTTCAATTTAAAGGAAGGTCCAAAGAGACCGATATTGAAGGTGCAGTATTTCAAGCACCCTCACATTACAGGACATCTTTATAAAAAATTATTGGCAGCATATGGGAGGTTTCCATGGAATGATGAGGTACCAATTTAGTTTGCTATACTTTTCTATGCGGATTTGTTTTTGGGCATGCACCCCGATTATACCAGCCTACCATCTTGATATTATGGGGTTCGTAAAGGTTGAACATGTGATTGAAAAGGGGCATATTGATATGCATCATTGTTGAGGCCTCCACCACCTTTGGTATCTCTCCCAACGGGGGTATTTTCTTCACATGCGGAGATGCAAACCACATCACAAGTTGTCAAGGAGGTGAGGACTACAATCGGAGATAATTTAGAATCATTTTTGTATCGCATTGATGTTGGTTTGAATCGACATAGGGCGCAATCCACTGCTCGAGAGAGTTTTGTTGACAAGACGGATGAGGAGATAGATTCCATGAGTGTAGAAGAGTTACGGGCTTATGAAAAATTTTGTCACAGTTGATGGAAAGAGTTAAGTAGGCATGAGGAATCAGGCATTGGATTGTTATGTGTTTTAGTTTGTAAATTTTTCATGCATTCGGGGGTAGTTTTCTTGTTATTAGATCTAGATACATACCATTTCATTGTTAGAAATAATTTATGTGGTACATGTTCATTAATATCAATTTGATCAAATGTTAAATGATTCCTCATTAAATAAGGGACTTGATTCATCGTCTTTAAATTTGGATGTGATGAATCAGGTATGTTTTTAAAAATATCCATATCTACACTTTAGTTGTATAATTTCCACACCTTGTTGAAGAATCAATCCAACAAATTTATATCTCATCATTAATGTGAACACATTTCTGTAAAATCCAAAGTTTATTTGTTCACATATTCCCTTGCCATCTCCCAACACATTTATAGGTTTATCTCAGTTTTCATTGCAAATGTTGGGGTAATTTCAAGAGGGGGACAACATTGAGGTTGGCACATCATGGGTATTGCATTTTTCGAAGTTTAAAACTATGATTTCAAGTGTCAATCATTTAATTTTAACTCATAAAAAATGATTTTAAAATGTTAATTATGTAAGTAGATTCCTTTATGGACATATGCAAATTTCAAATGTGTTATAGACCAACTTGGAGAAGAGAGTGTCAAACAGAGTGCCTGAGAAGGATCCATTCATACCAGAGAGTGATACATCCATACCTGATGATGCAATGGTCATGTATATGTACATTGAATTTGTAAGTTCTAGTATGTTTTTATGACTTTATTCTATACACATGAATGCTTAAATTTATTTTTCTACTTTTTTTAAATTTTATGGGTTACATTATAGATATGCACATGATGAAGTTGCCTTGTATTTCTTTTGTCCACGTCAATGGCTTATAATAATATATACTTGGGATTTAGAAATAACTACATGCACTGTCCTTAATGCATTTGCCAGATCTATTTTTTTCCTTTTGAAAGATGTACAGAACAACTTTTTAGGTCCCCTTTTTCTTTCCTTTTGAAAGATGTGCATAACAAATTAAATATAATTTGCCTACATTTCTTTTGCAAAAAGAGTTCAACGTTATTTTTAAAACCATGGCTTATTTGTAGTTGAAATACACTTGTAGCAAAACTAAAGTTTTGGTTGATCAAATAAATTCAATATCATTTTGCCTACATTTCTTTTGCAAAAAGAGTTCAACATTATTTTTAAAACCATGGCTTGTTTGTAGTTGAAACACACTTGTAGCAAAATTGAAGTTTTGGTTGATCAAACATTCCTAGTTGATCAAATATTCCTTGTATAACATTTTAATTAAGCATTTTCTATTCATTGAAGGGTTAGTCAACCAATCCCTATATAAATTTACCATCATTTAAAATGGTATATCTTTGGCGAAATAATGGGGAACGTTCATCCACCCCTTATTTCTTTGAGTATTTTCTTGAACTCTTCACTAATTACTTACCAACCACAAACTAACTTTTCTAGATTTAAAAATAATGGGGAATGTTCAACCACCCCTTATTTCTTTGAGTGTTGTCTTGAACTCTTCACTAATTGCTTACCAACCACAAACTAACTTTTCTAGATTTAAAAATATGCTAAAAATATGCTAGTTACATGACATTACATATGTTTAGATCATGATGCAGGAATTTTTGAAAGAGCATTTGATTATATGAGGACATTTATCCCACAGTTGAAAAATGAAAGATTTATCTTCTTGGAAGAATGGCGTAATATGGAGATTTATGTTTTCTGCATACAACGAAGTGAATTTCTTCTTGGGGTATTTTCGACCTATTAACTTATTGCTTACTAACCACCAACCAAAATTCCTAGATTTATAAATATGATGTACATGATCGTAGTATTGTCAAACTCTTAACTTGTTGCTTGCTAACCACCAACCAACATATTATTTTACAAAATTAACCTTCAAAAGCACGAGAGGAATTTTTTGGTTATTCATAAAGAGTCCAGGAGCGCATTGTAGAGTAATCTAGGGTTTGATAGGTGCAGACACAGCAGAGTGCAACATGGTTACCAAAGGGGGCGATAACGTAACCCCCGCATACAAGCAGGTAGTGGTGGATAGGGGGAAAGGACCAAGAGGCGGAGGTTTCAAGGAACCAGTGGCGAGCACCTCGGGTTCGGGACAGGAAAAAAATTAGCAAAGAAACCTGGAAAATAGAGATTGCATGGGGGAAGAAGCCAGAGAAACCCAAAATGAAGCGCAAGAACCAGATAACCCCAATGGGGAAGAAGAGTGCAACCCGTGTAAACCTAAAATAGCACTGATACCCAAGGTGATACTAGAATACCCACAAACGCAACTCTTTCAGGATCAGATGAAGACACATGCACTAATTTGCAAGTTCATGGGTATGTGGCCCACAGAAAGAACATTGCACAACTGGATAAAATATCATTCGAAGCCAAGCGGGGAAGTGGAACTCCACCTGGGTTCGAAAGGCTTCTTCACAGCAGTATTTATGAGTTTGGAGGATAAGGATAAAGTCTTTGAGGGGGGGGCATACTTCCACACCTCAGCAGGATTGTACATGCAGCCATGGAAGGAAAACTTCTCCCCAGAGAAAGAAACCTTCAAGAATGTACCCGTTTGGCTGAGGCTTTAGTCTCTACCGCTAGATTACTGACTACCCTCCACTTTTGAAGAAATTGGGAACAAACTTGGAAAATATGTGAAGACATCGGAAGCAACCCTAAAAGGGATATATACCTCCTATGCAAGGATCGGCATAGAGATGGATGTCTCGGGGGCACTTCTAGAAGATATAAGCCTGGAACTCAGGGATGAGGAATGGATACAAAGCATCGATTACGAGAATATCCCATTCAAATGCAGAAGATTCCATGAACATGGACACCTATTTAGATAACGCCCTCTCAATAAAAAACAAGAAGTGGAAAACACCAAAATACAGCAGGATGAGGATGGGTTTACCAAACTAAACCACCGAAACAGAGAAAACAAGAAACCAAATAAAACCCCAATGGGAAGAAATCAGGAAGCCAAGACCAGAACGGAAGGGCATGACAAAACCTACAAAGGGGAAGAAGGAGGAAAGGAAAAGGAAAAAGCTAAAGAAGCTAAGGACCAAGCCACAAATGAGAACACAAACAATCCAAGCAATAAGATGGAGCAGGGGGGTAGCACAACTCCTATGGACGGAGAAACCAAAGATGCAAACACACCCATGCAAGAGGCATATGGACACATGGAAATGACACCAAGTGAGGTAGGTACGGAAGATCCTGACCTCGGAGATATTGTGGAAAGGGAAGGAATCGATCTCCCGAACATACTGGAGCAATGGAAAAGGCAGGGCATGGACAATGTACCAACTGAGCAACTAGACCACATCCAATACCTATTCCTCCTAAGGGAGGAATAAAAATCCAGAGGGCTCAAGTGCATGCACGGGGAGATAGGACACCTAGGAATCAAAGCTAGTGAGGGACAATCATATCTCTCACCCAAGCATACGTGAAGGAATAAAGGCAGGAAATCAAATAGCATAGCCCTATAGGAACTAGGAGCTCTGTTGATAAATTCAGGTAAGATCAAGAAGCTCTCTCCAAACTCCCCCCCACATGTTTAAATGAAGATTATAACGTGGAATATTAGAGGCCTAAACAGCCCACAAAAACAAAGAATCCTTAAAAATAGACTGAGGAAGGAACAATCGGACGCCTGTTTCATCCAAGAGACAAAATGCACAGTAGATAGAATGGAAACAATCAGCAAAAAACAATGGAGCAAGTACAAGATGTTGGTTGTCGAAGGACAGCAAATGGCAGGAAGTATTCTCACTCTGTAGAACCCACAAGTGATGAATCTACTAGCAGTCGAAGCCACCAGATACACACTTTCGGTTAACATGCAAATCATAGGTAACACAGAGGTGATTCTATGCATTAATGTGTATGGTCCCCAGATGTTGGAAGAGAAGAGAATAATGCTCCTAGACCTGGAACAATTAAAAGCCCACTCCAGCAACCTCCACTAGATCCTGGTCGGGGACTTCAACATCATCACGACACTTGCGAAGAAAAAAGGAGGTACCAGGAGACTGGATAGTGATGCAGAAGACTTTTTAGCTTTCATAGACATAGTGGATATGGTGGACATCAAAACCAGTAATGGCCAGTTCACATGGAACAACAAATGGATAAATCAACATCATATAGCGACGAGGCTAGACAGATTCCTGGTGTCGAAGTCCATCATCCTATAGGGTTTAACTTTAGACTGCAGCATCCTTCCCTGGGGGTTTCAGACCACTGGCCAGTCCAACTGGAAGCAAACTTCCAAACCATACCGAAAAACAGACCTTTCAGATTCAATAAATTTTGGATTGAACATCCCACCTTCAAGGAGAACATCAGCCAATGGTGGCGGGAGCCACAACTTTAACAAGGGACAAGGATGTTCAAACTATATAAGAAACTTAGGTACATCAAACATAGACTCAAGGAGTGGAACAAGGAAATATTTGGAAACATAAACCAAGGAAAAAGAATTATTGAAGACAGAATGAGGAACCTCCAGGAAATATGCATAGACAGAGGTTATACAGAGGATCAAAAAAAGGAAGAGATCCAACTAAACCGAGAATGGGAAGAAAGATGTTAGCAGGAAGAGACCCTATGGCACTAAAATTCCATAATCAGGTGGCTAAAGGAAGGAGAACAGAATACAAGGTTTTTACATCAAACCACCATTGCTAGAAGAACCCACAACAAAATCCTAAAAATTCTAGATCAGGATGGGATCGAGAGAGAGTCCCACAAGGAGATCAAAAATATACTGGTAAACCACTTCCATGGCATATCTCAGGAACCCAACCAATATAAAACGGAGGCCATACAAAGGATAACTCAACACATCCTCAGGCTAGTTACTGAGGAACAAAATATCAACCTAAACAAACCCATCGCTAAGGAAGAAATTGACCAAGTGGTCCAAGAAATTCCCAATGGAAAGGCCCCAGGTCTAGATGGATTCACAGTGGAATTCTTCAAAGCCTACTGGGAAGTGGTCAAACATGAATTCTATGGGGTGGTGGAAGACTCCAGATGCTCGGCCTCCATCTTGAAATCACTAAATGCGACAATGATCACTCTAATCCCCAAAGAAAATGAAGCCAGGACCCCAGACCGCTACAGACCCATAGCATTATGCAATGTGGTTTACAAGATAATCTCCAAAGTCATATCCAACAGACTGAAACCTCTCCTACCCTCACTGATTTCCCGGGAACATGCGGGTTTTGTAGAGGGGCGACATATTTTGGAGAACATCATCCATGCCCATGAACTAATACACACGTTGAAAACCCAGAGGAGAGGGGGGATGATAATCCAATTTGACCTAGCAAAGGCTTAAGACAAAATCAACTAGCACTATATGGTCAAGACTTTGGAAGCCTTTGGCTTTGCGCAACATTGGATCAATTGGATTTTCAACCTAGTGTCAACAACTAGTTACTCGATGTTCATCAATGGAGCCCCAGTCAAACCCTTCTGGCCCTCAAGAGGCATCAAACAAGGAGACCCGCAATCACCTTTATTTTTCATTATGATGATGGAAGGAATCAGTAGGAGCATAAAAAGTGCAACTGCAACAGGACAAATAACAGGCATTAAACCTTTCGAAAACTGCCCTACCTCCACGCACCAACATTTTGTTGATGACACCTTACTCTATGGCACACCCGTGGTCAAGGAAATGAAAGAATATAAAATAATCTTAGAAGAGTTTGGAGAAGCCTCGGGAGAGGAGATCAATCATTCCAAGTCCATGGTATATTTCTTCAATACCAACCGATCAATTCAAAGGAACATGGCAAATATTTTGGGGTTTGAACGCAAAACCCTCCCAACGAAATACTTGGGAATTCCCCTGACAGACAGAGCTTACAAAATGGAAACATGGGAAGGAGTGATCAACAAGCTATAGGAGAGGGTGAAAAACTATACTTACATATCCCCGAACCTTGCGAGGATACTTGTCCCGACCAAAGCAATTCTGCAAGCAATACCAACCTATATGATGTCAATGTTTCCTGCTCCCAAAAGAATACTCAAAAAAATAAGAGCCATCCAAAGGGACTTCTTATGGCATGGAATGGAAAGCAAGAAAAAATTGGCCCTTGTGTCCTGGGAGAAGGTTTGCAAACCAAAATGCAAAGGAGGCCTAGGGTTACAAGATCCACAAGTAACCAATGAAGCCTACGGGATGAAAATTTGGTGGAGATGGGTCAAAGAAAAGTCAACACCATGGGAAACCCTCTAGAAGGCCAAGTATGCCCCGGACATCAACGACCAAGATTGAATTCTCTTTATGAGCATAAGGGAAGGATCAACCATATGGAATCTAGCCTAGCACAATAAAACATGGATCCAAAAACATAGTTTCTAGGAAGTGAGGAATGGTAAAACAGCGAAATTTTGGGAGGACACATGGAAAAAAGAACCCAGATTGGAAAATCCGGACAGGGAGGAACTCCAATAGGAGATTATCGTGCAAGGAAAAATCAAAATCTATCACTACTAGAAATAAGAAAATGACCATGACATATGGAGGATCTGGGACAAACTCAACCCACAAAACAGAGATCGGATCGCAACAATAATGAAAGGGGTGGAGGAGGAATTGGGGAAAAGGAAAATTATTGTCTCAGAAGAAGAGGACCAACTAAGATGGGGAAGGAAAAATGGAGGGGAATTCAACTTAAAAGAAGCCCGGAACTACATTGCAGACCAGGACCAAGAAGACTCGGCGCAATAGTGGGGTAAGATTTGGGGCATCCCCTAGTGGCCAAAAATCAAAATGTTCAAATGGATAGTACTTCATAACCAAATTCTAACCTAGGAAAACCTAAGGAAAAGGGGTTTCATAGGCCCATCACGATGCCACCTCTGTCAAGCTAAAGAAGAAACAATGAATCACCTCCTCAACGATTGTAACTACACAGTAGAGATATGGGACTGGGCAACAGGCATCTTCCGCCAGTCTAATAGGACCCGAGGTAACATCAGTGCAACCATCAGTAACTGGAATGAGAGTTATAGCGAAAATGAAATGGTAAACCTCTGTTGGAACCTCATGCCAGGGATGATCATATGGGCAATATGGAAACAAAAGGAATAGGCACATCTTCAGAAATGCAAGCCTCCCGGAAGAAAAACTCAAGGAAGCAATAATCTCACAAATCCGAGAAACGGTGCAGAGCCACAACTTCCCTAGTGAAAGAGAGCAACTCACAGGCTAGGACTCTCGAATCCTGGAGACTTTTCACCTAAAAGATGGGCTCAACAACACACAGGTAGGGTGGCCACCGCAACTTCAATTAGTAGAGCACAATTGGACACCTCCTCCGGTAGGGCTCCTTAAGTTAAATTTTGACGGGGCGGAAAAAGGTAACCCAGGAATGAGATGAATGGGAGGGGTGATCAGAGACAGTGGGGGAAACATAATCTGGTTGTACATTAGGAGCTTGGGAAACTCAACCAACAATGCAGCGGAATTTGGAGCCCTAGATCTCGGTCTCAAAATTCTAAGCTGGGAAAGGATGACCAACACTATCATGGAAGGTGAATCCACCCTAGTCATCAACACGATGAAGAGACTCCAAAACGGCACCAGAGTGGGCAAGGTTCAGAAACACTGGCACTTGGCACACTCCCTCTAAAAAGTCTAGGAGCATCTGCAAGTGATTAACACCGTGGAGTTGTGTTGGGTACACAGGTCAACAAATGGCCTGGCAGACAGAATTGCCAATGAGGGGTTAGCAAGGAAGGACCAGAACTAGACACTACTTGGATCAACATTCCGCAAGGACAATTTAGAACCGACTGCACCCAACTAGCGACAAAAGATCGAGACAACAACTTAAGAAAGGGGGGTTACATTGAGGAGGGCAGCAAAAGGACCTTAGGACCCAGGCAGGATATGACTACCCAACACTCGACTAC
The DNA here is from genome assembly GCA_009831015.1 of Picea engelmannii. NCBI lineage: Eukaryota > Viridiplantae > Streptophyta > Pinopsida > Pinales > Pinaceae > Picea > Picea engelmannii. The sequence continues at coordinate 62,408 of ML786125.1, forward strand.
CAATCACAATGTTGGATCAACTTATACAACAGGCGAGGGTATGGCAACAATATCGTGTCAACAGTAAGATAGGTGGGAAAATCTCGTGGGAAAGTATCGACGAAAATCAGCAAGCAGTTAATGATGTAAAGCAAGAGGGATTGACACAGACCAGTATTGATCCACCACGCCATGGACTGGGTACGGGGAGTTTCCCAGTAAGATTTCAAGCGAGCAGGGGAGAGGGAAAGTACAGGGATAATGGTATATTCATCATGAACATACGTACCGTGACGGGGGAAAAGGACGGGATGTCTCACCTCTACAGGCATACCATGATTGGAAGGACGAACCTGAAGCAGGGGAAGCTCAATAAGAGAACAAACAATAGGAAGAGAGAAAAACATAAGAGTGCAAGTGCAGAGGCTACCAACAGACACAAGGGCAGGGAAAGGAGGAACACCCGAGTAGACAAAAACAGGTTGAGAGCACATCAAAGGAGCAGAACAATCCTCGAGGGAAGGGAACTCAGAACGAACAGCAAAATAAACCCCCAGGGGAAGGGAACTCAGAACAATCCTCGGTGAGTTTCAAGGATGGAGCAGGCAGCAAGAGACGCGGAAGGCATCTTTCATACTCTGGTTGCACCGAAAGGAAAGGCAACCATCACCCGGCTGGAGAAGGAAATAAACAAAAAGTGCAAGGGCAAAACATGGGATGCTCTAGTCCAGGAAGTGGATTGGGTAACTGACCCAGGAGCCACGCAACTTAGGGAAACCCTCTACCACAAAACGTTGGAAATGGCTTGGAAAACAAAGATGATGGTTGGCAAAGTGAGCTTGGAGAGGGAGGATTCCAGACAGGAGAACAACAAGGAACACACGAAACTATTGAACAAAATATTGAGACGCCTCAGCAGTCTAGAAACTATCACCAAACTGTTAATTGAGGTCGAGACAGACCAGAAAGCCAAGATGGAGCGGTTAGCTACTCAATTCCACCTCTACCTGCACTACATCCATCACATGGACATCATGCCAGTCAACGGGAAAGGAGCACCAGCACATATCAGAAAGACTCGCACAGACCCCCAAAAGGAGGAGAACAAGGGCTAGGCAGATCAATGGAAGAAACATATCATCATCCTGGACTAGTGTCTGGTTAGTCCATTGTCAAGTCAGTCGGGTCAGTCCTAGGTCAATCCCAACTTATGTTATTGTTATTTTGTTTATCCTTTTCATGTCGTTTTTTCTTATGCTATCAAAAATAGGATATGGTAGGACTGGGTTGGTTTCCCATGGTGCCAATCCATTCCTATCCCCTGCCTATTTCAGAAAATGCAACTCGGGAACCTCTGGCCTAGTTTCCTTTTTGGCAAACCAGGGAGTTCCCCTTTTTTGTACCATAACCCCTCTTTAGTAATACATGTTCTTAAACTCACTTACAAAAAAAAAAACCACCAACCAACATTCATATATTAAAAAATATGGTGTATATGATCTTATGTTTAGATCATGGTGCAAGCAATCGATTATATGAGAACATTTATTTCAGAACAGAAAGAGGAAAGATTTATATTCTTGGAAGAATCCATCTTAATATGTCCAAATTTGTAAACTTTCACAAAGAACGAAGTGAATTCCTTCTTGGGGTATTTTCAAACTCTTAGGTAATTGTATACCAACCAGAAACCATCATTTCTAGATTTAAAAATATGCCAGGTACATGATATTATTTATGTTTAGATCATAATGCAGGCATTTTTGAAAGAGAATTTGATTATTTGAGAACATCTACATCCCAGTAGAAATATGAAAGATTTATGATCTTCAAAGAATGGCTATTTATACATCTAGATTTGTGTTTTCTGCTTACATCCAAGTGATTTATTTCTTGGGGTATTATCTAACTCTAAACATTGATTGCTTACCAACCACACACCAACTTTTCTCTTAAAAATATTTTGTATATAATCCTACTTAGTTTAGATCATGAAGGCATTTTTGAAAGAGCATTTGATTATAATATGAGAACATCTAAACCATGGCAAAAAATTAAATATTTATGCTTTTGGAAGAATGGATTAATATGGAGAGTAGAATCAAAAGAGAGCAATAATATTAGATCCATGGAACTCCTTAAATATCTATGGAACTTTGGTTGGGTATTTTATTCTTGCTCATGATTGGGTATGTTATTCTTGATTGAATCACTTATTTAATATTTATATGTGTATTATTTTAGACAAATATATACTAATATGTATTATTGATTTTTCATCCTTGTTACGGTAATGTCTATGCATGGAGAATGAAAGAGAGCATGAATGTCTGAGGATGGACTCCAGCACCTTTGGTATGCCAATTTTGCTTGAGCTGGTATATTTTATTTGTCTAAATATTATTTTAAACAAATGTACACTTTATGTTAAACAAGTATATATTTTATTTAAGTTAAATATTGGCCATGATTATAAACTAGGCTTGCGATATTTGTGTTGGATAGTCTTACCAGTAATTTTCAATTCTTGTCCTTTGCAGGGGTATGTTGATAGTGCAATTGATAGGCTCTAGCAGAAGAAAGTAGAACTTGGTTAGTGATTTTTGCAAGATGGCGAAGATGTAGGATTTGAATTTGAAAAGAATGTGTAGACTTTATTAAATTGTTCTATGGCAATATACATTTCTGGAGACAAACTCTTAAACTCTCTTAAATTATATTATAATTAACTTTATTATTAGTTGAAGTTGAATTTTCTATGGGAGTACTTTATGTGTTGCTACCATTTATTCATCTATTTGAATTTTTATTTATTTTCGGTTTAACACTCTCAAAATACTAATTTTACTAGTTCCTTACAATGAATTTCAATCATTATTTAAATAATTCAATCGCAAATTTATATATAATATTAGTTTTGGGAGATTAAATAAGCCATGTAAGAATAGATAATATAGTCACTTGTAGATTAAAAAAAATGAATTTTAACTTACAAAACTTTTATAAATTTATAAATTACTACTAAATCAAAGAGTTTATCTAAATTATTATAGGGCACTTTCTATTTTAATTTATGTTGTTAATAGTTTTGAGATAAATACATTACTAAGGTAGTTATTTAGTTAGCATGTATTACTATTATAATAGCATGTATTGCTATTATAATATTTGTCTTAAGTGGACCAACCCTAGTTGGCCTTCATAATAATCAAGCAATGTTCCCCCTACAAACTACTCTTAAAAAATAACATTTTAAAGAAAAAACTAAAAAACAAAATAATCAATTGCACAAGAAAGATAATGTAACTAAATTAATACAAAAGACTAATTATTATGACAATTTATATCCTTAATTGGAACCAATATTTTAAAGACATTATGCATAAAGCATTTATGAACCTAAGAGTTTTGAGAAGATGCAAGTTCTTGCCTTGGATATCTTGAAATAATTAAATTCTTATAGGGCACTTTCTGTTTTAATTTATGTTGTTAATAGTTTTGAGGTGAATGCATTAATGATTTAAAGACATCCATGCATAAATCATCATTGATGAACCTAGGAGGTTTGAGAAGATGCAGGTTCTTTCCTTTGATATCTTGAAATAATTAAATTCTTATAGGGAACTTTATGTTTTAATTTATGTTGTTAATAGTTTTGAGGTGAATGCATTAATGAAGTAGTTATTTAGTTAGCATGTATTACTATTATAATATTTGTCTTAAGTGTACCAACGCTAGTTGGCCTTCATAATAATCAAGCAATGTTCTATGATATTTATTTGATTTCTTGTGTAACTATTCTTAGGTTTATTCTTTCTCATCTTAATGTCATTATTTTTTTAATGATGGGAGACCCAACAGTATTGGGTACTTGATAGTTTCATTTTATCATTTATTTTGAGATAGATATACAACTTAGATCTTCTCCTCATTGATTTTACGTGGCTCTCCCACATAGATAGGCTATAATTAACCTCAAACCTTTTATTTCGATTTTATTTCAATGGCAACAACCGAAGGAGGGAGACTAGGAAACTTCCACCTTTGCTTCTCCTCATTGATTTCCCATGGGTCTCCCACATAGATAGGCTATAATATTTTATATTTTTACAACAAATTTCACTCTAGACCATCCCAAAGGATGTATAAAAAGTAGAGTGGGTGTCATTGTTAGGAAATCTAGTCACCTACTTTCTCTTCTTTCTATATTGAAATATACCTTTTTCCTTATGATCCAGATTATTTTCGGCATGAAATGAGAGCGAAGATATAATAAAGTAATGTACAGAGATATATTGGATATCAAATAATATAACATAAATGTATCATAGATGCAACCATAAACACAAAGATGCAGTAATACACATTTTTCTATTAATGAGCGAAAATGTACAAAGACTGTAAAAATACAGAGTGAAAGACTCGCTAGAATGATGGCAACTTATCTCTGAGAAGAGATGTGTTCGCTACTCACATTCTTAAGAAGATGATTTTACAATGAGGCTCCAAAGGCATTTTTATCATAAAGAAAATCCAAAACCCTAACCCAAAAGATGAAAAACCAACAGTTTTGTGGACCCCGTTTTGGGTAGTTTGGTGTATCAACTTCTCGGGGGCGTAACTTTGGCATACGATCTCTCTTTGGGTCGCATGATAGCTCATTGGAAAGGTATCGTAGAGGAGATTCATTTTGGGGGCTCAATCGAAGCCTTTGATTATCATTTAGAATCTCTATCCCAAAAAACCTTCATTTAGGCCCTCAAATGGCCCCGAAAGTTAAAAACTATTAAAAATAGTAAATTACCAAAATTGCCAAAAAAATGTTTTGAGCCAGTTGGAAAAGGTGGGTGGCCACCGATATCCACCTGGATCAATCCTCCCTCCTTAGGAAGCAATGGTCTCCATTGCATTGAGTGCCCAGGGGAGAGGGAAAAGCATTTGTTGAATCTACATCTTGATGAGTTGCGTGCCTTCTTGGAGAAGTTGTGTTGCTTAGCTTGTTGAAGGTTGTCACAAACCTGTGGCTAGAAAGGTTGGACATTTTTAACCAGTCTGGCTACATGAGATGCATGTGTGCAGAAGGAATATTTACACTTTGTTGCAATCTTGTTGACCTACTTTTGTTGGATAGAGGGTGCTTGGACTGAGGCTACAGTGATGTTCTTCTGTTCACACTTTGAACAGACTGTGAAGAAGATGAATTTTTTAGTATGAGATACTACCTTGCGACACTTTTTAGGTGGGACAATAGTCGAAACTACCTCCGACATCCTGTAGAGATGACCCTCCAGAGTAACAATGACACTACGGGGTCGAAACTCATAAATAGCATGTCACTTCCACATATATGGCTGGCCCAAGAGAAAATCACAGACATCCAGTGGGGAAACATCACATAATACCTCATCCTTGAAGGGTTGGATGCCGTATGACAATCATCACTGTTGGTTGACACGAAGATCTCGTCCTTGGCGAAGCCACCCGATGTTGTATGGTTGTGGGTGTGGTGTTGTCGACAATCCCAACGGTTTGATGACCTCTACTGAGATGAGGTTCTTCTGGCTTCCGCTATCAACAATAAAATGCAGTGGGGTCCCCTTCACCCACATATGTGAATGAAAAAGGTGCTCCCCCTCTTCAGGTTCTGTTGATTCTTCTAGTTGAATTGTTGCAGATGTGACAATAGCAGTGGGGTCTGCGTCAATGATTTGTCTTCTATCAGTATTTTTTGAATCAGATTATGAATCAAGGTTCGGCTCCTTGGCTTTGATCTCGGCCATCAATGATTGTTTTGAGTGACATTCATCGGTGTTGTGCCAGGGGATTTTGTGGAAATCACACCATTTTATGGTGTCCTTCTTCGTCTTTGTGTGACCCTTATTTTCCTGTGGCTTGGACTGGTTGTCGGGAGACTCTTTGTTAGGGTCATCTTTATCATACTTTGGTTGTTGCGTATTTGCACACCTGAACTCCCGCTTGTTCTGGTACTTGAATTTCTGCTCGATTTTAACAGCATATCGATAAGAAACACCGAGTGATGAGATGTCCAAAAAATCCATTTCAATTTGGATGTATCTGTGTAGAGGCCCACGGTATTTCATAACCAAATGTCATTCGGAGTATTTGATACCCAACTTGGTGCACAAGGTATGGAAGGTATTAGTGAACTCTAGAACTGCTTGGCCCCTATCTTACCACATTGTGGTCCATCTCATGTACTGGTCCTCATAGTTTCCAACAATATAATATTGTTCCTTTACCGCATCCACAAAAAAATCCCAAGTGGGCTCGGCCCCATATATTCCAGACTCTTCTGTAGAAATTTTCTCCCAGTAAGTTTCCCACCAATGTTTGACATGGGGAAAAGACTTAAGGAGTGTGAAGGTGATATTTTCTCTGTCGGATAAATTATGAACAGATAAATAACCTTCTAGCATATTTAACCATTTTTCTAGGGCATCTGCATTTATTTGTCCTTCAAATATGAGAATATCAAAATTAACTTGTACCTTGAAAGGCGAGGTGCCTCCAAAGTGGAAGCTTGATGAAGACGCGGCTATTTTTATCAGCAGACGTTGAAGGATGTGGGAAAAATTCTCCATCATTTTTTCTCTTTGTCGCGAGAGAGCTTTTTCAAGCAACAGATTAATAGAATCGTCTGCTCTATCATTTTTCTTTTCTTCTGCCATGGAGGGTTTTTTGGGCATGCGAGATCGATTTTCCTCAGGAGAGACAAGCTCAAGACCTAACTTTCTATACTCGGACCTCGTCGGGGACATGCACTGAAAAATGATAAAGAGCAGCCTTCTCTGATACCACTAATCCGGATTATTTTTGCTACAAAATGAGAGCGGAGATATAATAAAGCAATATACATAGATATATCAGATATCCAATAATATAACAGAATTGTATCAGAGATGCAACCATAAACACAGAGATACAGTAATACACAATTTTCTATTAATGAGTAAAAATGTACAAAGACTGTAAAAATACAGAGTGGATGACTCGCTAGAATGGTGGCAGCTTATCTCTGAGAAGAGATGTGTCTGCTACTCGCATTCGCAAGAAGATGATTTTACAATGAGTCTCCTTATCATAAATAAAATCCAAAACCTTAAACCCGGAAGATGAAAAGCCAACAGTTTTGTGGACCCCGTTTTGGGTAGTTTGGTGTATCAACTTCCTGAGGGCATAACTTTGGCACACGATCTTTGTTTTTGGCGCACGATGGCTCGTTGGAAAGGTATCATCAAGGAGATTCATTTTGGGGGCTCAATCAAATCTTTTGGCTATCATTGAGAATATCTATCCCGAAAAACCTTCATTTAGGCCCTCAAAATGGGCCCGGAAGTTAAAAACTGCTAAAAATAGTAAATTACCAAAAATTCCATAAAATCATTTGGAGCCAGTTGGAAAAGGTGGGTGGCCACTGATATCCACTTGGATCACCTTAGTACATAAGAAAAACCTTAATAAACTCCTTCATACCGATTATAATCTCAATAATGCAGTTCATCCTAAAATATGAGAGTTGAGAACTCTAGAAAAGCTCAATTTGAGCTATAATAATCTCATTTGAATGATTCATCCAGAAATAGTCAATTTAACTAAGATTTGATGTTTAAATATATGTAAGTGTTGAACCTGCATATTTGAAGTGGATGTTATATTGGAACTTCAACTTTGAGGATATAATAACTCACTTCAACTCACTCATGCAAATTGGTTCATAATTTTGAATTTGGTTATTAATAAAAAAGCTTAACTAAAATTTCAATTTCACTTTGCTCAATTAAAGTCAATCAATTATCTACTCAATAAGATAAATCAGGGTAATATTTGATGTTTCAATATATGTAAAGGTTTTGTAATTTATAAAATTTAAACTTTTATAATTTACAACTAAATCAAGGAGTTTATCTAAGTGTAGTTTTACATGTGAATATCTATATGAATATATATTCAATATGATATATCTTAACTCAAAGCATGTTTTGGTGTTTAAAATCTGATGAGAATTAGTTTTAAGTAGGTTTAGTGCTATTAATAACTACATCTCCAACAAAGTGATTTATGGGTTTAAGAAGTCAATGAATATCTTAAATCTAAAAACATGTTTTGGTCTCTATCATTTCAATGTGATAGATGCCTAGAGCTTTTATGAGAAAATAAATTATGTTTATAGTATGACATTATAACCATTCTTGAGCTTCTTGAGCTTCCTTAAGTGGTCCTGAGGACATGGACATATGGGACCGGAATATTTAATAGTTGAATTCACCAATTGAGATCTTGTTTTATGTGCAAAAATGTAAATAAAGCTCAGTAAGTTACAATTCATCAAAAATAACATTTTTTGAATGGACCACAAAAATAAACCAAACAAGGTGATTCTATAATTTTAAATATCCATA
>ML786125.1:83975-115321 GCA_009831015.1 Picea engelmannii
GACATTAAAACCAGACAAAGGGAAGGCAAGAATAAAATTCAAATCTGACAAAAAGGATGAAGGAGGAATGAGAGTCCGTATTATTAGCTTTTTGACATTGAGTCGAAAATGCTGACGTTGATATGTACAAGATTACTTGCAAATATAAATATAAACCCTAGTCAACCCAATATGGAAATCTAGTCGACTCTACACCAATTACATATTTTCTACCCAGTCAGCATTGATTAGGAAAAAACTGTTTTTCTCTATCTTCGGTATGTAATGACAAACAAAAAATTAAATGAGAATTCCTGTTTTACGTTTCCACTGTAAATTTTCAAAATAAATTATAAATAAGAAGTCATATTTTATGTTTCCACTGTAAAATCGGAAACAAGTTTTCCTTCATATAGTTCTTACATCACCAATATTTATCCAACAATATAAAATATTAGAGGGACATGGTAACCAAAATTTGAATTAAATTTGTTACATAATTCTTGCATCGACCATATTTATCCAACAATATAAAAGAATAGAGGATGAACTTGTTAATCTTATTTTGAATTCAGAAGAATTATAATGATAATTTTCAATTGATGTAAAAAAAAATAAGTAGTAAAGTAAGACATAATTTTTTTATGGACTATATTTATCCAACAATATAAAATATCAATCATATTTATCTAACAATATAAAAGAATAGAAAATGAACTTGTTAACCTAATTTGAATTTAAAAGAATTATAACAACAATTTCCAAATGATATAAAAAAAAGAATAAATAATGGACTAAGACAAAGCAGTAAGGGCATTTATATCATCAATGCAAAAACATAAAAGAATATAAGATGAACTTGTTAACCTAATTTTGAATTTAGAAGAATTATAACAACAACAATATAAAAGAATAGAGGATGAACTTGTTAACCTAATTTTGAATTTAGAAGAATTATAACAACAATTTCCAAATGATGTAAAAAAAGAATAAGCACTGGAGTAAGACAAAGCAATAAAGGCATTTATATCATCAATGCAAAAACATAAAAGAATAGAGGATGAACCTGTTAACTTAATTTTGAATTTAGAAGAATTATAACAACAACAATATAAAAGAATAGAGGATGAACTTGTTAACCTAATTTTGAATTTAGAAAAATTATAATAACAATTTCCAAATGATGTAAAAAAAGAATAAACACTGGAGTAAGACAAAGTAGTAAGGGCATTTAAATCGTCAATGCAAAAATATAAAAGAAAAGAGAATGAGCTTGTTAACTTAATTTTGAATTTAAAAAAATTTTAACAACAATTTCCAAATGATATAAAAAAAATAATAAACAATGGAGTAAGACAAAGCAGTAAGGGTATGTGTATTATCAATTAAAAAAACATAAAAGAATAAAGGATGAACTTGTTAATCTAATTTTGAATTTATAAGAATTATAACAACAATTTCCAAATAATGTAAAAAAAAAAAAAAAAATTATCAATAAAATAAGACAAAACAGTAAGGGGCATTTATATCATCAATGCAAAAACATGTGAACACTCTGATGTGATTGTGATGTGATTGTTACAGCAGTCTCCAACCAAAAGAGTCCAAACTGGAAATCTCTGATTTTATTGCTACAGTAATTCCCAACCAAAAGAGCTCAAATTGGAAATTGAGGATCCCTCTTTTCGTAAATGAAGTTCAAAACATAAGGGGTAAGTATGACTATGGACCACGATCTTCATATGAGCATTTTGTTGTAAAATGTTTTTTTACTCTGAATAAAAAGCTAGAAAAACAAAAAGACAAGTACCATCTTGTGTACCATGTGCAGGATTTTTAATGATTATAAAGTTGTAGTTTATTTCAATGTTATTTTATCTTAATTATATTTATGATTATTTTGTAAAATAAAAAGAAATGTTTATTATTATTTATATCGCTAAATTTTATAAATATTAAATATTAACATAGTGTTTGGTTTCATATTGTGGATGTATTTAATTGTCAATTAATTAGTCATTTTTAAAGTGATTTGTTAAGTGGATTAATTATGAGTCTTTGCTATCAGCTAGCTAATCTATGTTCAAATTTTATGTTTTTGGGGGTTCAAGTTTCATGGGTTTCATAACCTACCTATGTCTTGGAATGTTTATATTTTATGGATTTTATAGTCCACTTATAGGTGGGATTTGGACTTGGGTAGTTTGGCTCCACATTGTGGATGGACTTAATTGTCAACTAATTAGTCACTTTTAAAGTGATTTGCTAGGTGGATAGGTTATGAGTCTTTGCTATCAGCTAGCCAACCTATGTTCAAGTCTCATGCTTCTTGAGGTTCAAGTCTCATGGGATTCATAACCCACCTATGTCTTGGAATGTTTATGTTTCATGGGCTTTATAGTCCACTTATAGGTGGGATTTGAACTTGGGTAGTTTCACTCCACATTGTGGATGGACTTAATTGTCAACTAATTAATCACTTTTAAAGTGATTTGCTAGGTGGATTGGTTATGAGCCTTTGCTATCAGCTAGCCAACCTATGTCCAAGTCTCATGTTTCTTAGGGTTCATGGGCTTCATAACCCACCTATGTAGTCCACTTATAGGTGGGATTTGAACTTGGTTAGGGAGGATAACATTTATTTTCCAAATGCTTATATTAAATTAAAAGAGATTAAATATTTTCCAATTGAGTCGTGGTTCAATAGTGATGGTAGTGTCCTAAGTAGGGTGTGAAAGTAAGAAAATTAATATTTGAATAATTAAGGGTGAAAGGTGAAATTGAGAAAATTAATATTTTAATAATTATGAACCCTCGTGAGATGGAAGTGAGCAAATTATGATGTGAATAACTATGCACCCTCACAAGGGTGGGGTGTATTAGATGGAAGTGAGAAAATTATGATTTGAATAATTATGCACTCTTACAAGGGTGGAGTGTTTGGAGGTGAGAATGAGCAAATTATTGATGGTGAGAGATAATGAGCAAATTCTCATTTTTAGACTCACCCTCATGAAAGTTGGGGTGAAAGTGAGAAAATTATTAGTTGAGTAATTGAGGGTGGGGGTGGAAGTGAGAAAATTGTTATTTGAATCATTTTCTCATTTTCACTTACCCACACCCACACACCCCCAACCTTCATGAGGGTGGGGGAGGTCAAAAATGGAAAATTATTCAAATATGTACTTTGATGAAAGTGGGGGTAGGGGTGAAAGTGAGTAATTATTATTTGAATAATTAAAGGTAGGAAGTGAAATTGAGCAAATTAATATTTGAATAATTATGCACCCTCATGAGGTGGAGGGAAGTGGGAAAATTATGATTTGAAAAGTAGGCACCCTTACAAGGGTGGGGTGTTGGGGGGAGTGAGAATAAGCAAATTATTGATGGTGAGGTGGTGGAAGTGGAGTAAAAATGAGAAAATTATCACTTTCACTCTCACCCTCATGGAGGCTAAGGTGAAAGTGAGAAAATTATTATTTGAGTAATTGAGAGTGAGGGTGAAAGTGAGAAAATTGTTATTTGAATCATTCCTTAACTTTCACCAACCTTCTTGGGATGGGGGAGGTTAAAGATGGAAAATTATTCAAATAATAAGTTGCTTGGTGAGAAAATTATTATTTGAATAACTATGCACTCTCGTGAAAGTGGGGGTAAGAGGTGAAAGTGAGTAAATTATTATTGGTGGTGGGGACAGGGGTAAAAATAAGAAAATTATCACTTTCACCACCACCACCTCCACTCTCACACCCATCCCACCCTCATTGGGTGGTGAAAGTGAGAAAATCATTATGCAAATAATTTTTTCACTTTCACATGTGAAAGTAGGGTCAAAGTGGGGGTGAGTAAATTATTGATGGTAGTGGGAACAGGGGGTAAAAGTAAGAAAATTATTACTTTCACCACCACCACCACCTCCACTCTCACACCCATCTCACCCTCATTGGGTGGTAAAAGTGAGAAAATCATTATTCGAATAATTTTCTCACTTTCACATGTGAAAGTAGGGTGAAAGTAAAAAAATAAATCATTGACACCAACCCCACCCTCACACCAACCCTCGCCTTCATAGAGTGGTGAAAGTGAAAAAATATTACTAAAATATTTTTTCACATTCACTCTCACCCTCACAGAAGTGGGGAGTTGAAAGTGAGAAAAATATTCAAATAATAATTTGATCAAATTTATTTCTGCTTTTACCCTTACTTTAAGTAAAAAAAATATGGGAATTGAAAGTAAGAAAATTATTCAAATAATAATGAATTTGATCAATTTTATCTCTACTTTTAAATATCCTTAAGTAATAATGGGGGTATGAAAATAAAAAATTATTCAAATAATAATTTTTTCACTTTCACTTTCACTATATCTCCCTCAAATTATAATTTAAGTGAAAAAATTATTAAAAAAATAAGTTTCTCACATTCACCCTTCCCCAACAAATACTAATTTGATCATGCTCACCTTCCTTTGGAAATTGTATTTTGGTATTCAAGTAATAATTTGCTCACATTAACCCTTCCACCCCACCCCACCCCCTTATTCTTTGAGGGTCCATGCAAGTAGGGTAAGGTTATGTTCATCTTCCTCTTACAAATTGTTTTATGGGATTCAAGTAATAATTTGTTACTTTACCCTTCCACGCCACCCCCTTATTCTTTAAGGGTGCATGCAAGTAGGGGTAGTTAAATTGAAAAAAATATTATTTAAATAATGTTTTTAGTTTCATCCTTCCTTCCATTTTTCTACATACCCATTTTATTGGGTGAGGAGTTAAAGTGGAAAAAAAATGTTATTTAAATAATTTGTTCAATTCCATTCACTCCTATTTAGGGGGTGTACAACTATTAAGGTTGAGGGGGTGAAAAACCAATTATTATGTGAATTTAATTTACTCACTTTCATCTCCCTCACAAAAACTTTCATTGAAAAAATTATTAATATTATTGCTATTTGAATAAAATTTGTTTAGCCCAAATGAAAGGGAGGTGAAAATGAGAAAAATATTCATATAATAATTTCCTCCCACCCAAGGATTAAAGTGAGTAAATTATTCAAATAATAATTCACTCCCCCAAGGAGTGAGTAAATTTTAACTCCCGCGACCCTAGAGAAAAGGTTCGGTGAGAATTAAAGTGATTAAATTAGTCAAACCTTGGGAGTGAGTGTAGGGGTGGGGGTTCAAATTTTAGGAGTGAGGGTTAAAGTGAGTAAATTATGAAGATAATATTTTGTTCACTTTTACATTCCTCCCCAAAATAGTAATGTAACACTCCACTACAATCTTGAGTTTAATTAATGCATAATGTAAATATAAATATGGTTGTGGTCAAGGATGTAATATGTGAAATGTATTTTATGTTTTTAATAAAAAAATAATAATGTGATGTTAGCTACTGGGAATATGGACAAAGATGGGGGGTTGAGGGTTGAGTTTTTCCACAAGAGAAGAGAATGTCTAAGAGGAGGCCCAAAGGGAAATGGTTTATGGGTATTAATCCAAACCCAATTTTCTAAATTTTATTATCAATGAGGAAAACTTCTAATTTATGTTTGAGTGTGTGAGAGCCCAATCATTAAACTCATGTAAGAAGGTGGGTGTAAGAGTCATATTCCATAGTTATTTGAAATCATGGGGAAGAAGCAATCAACATTGGGTAGAGTGAGTAGTCAATAGTCTTGGAAAAATAGAGGAAATTTGTATGGGTTGTTACAGGCAGTTTTTACACATTAAGTTGGGCATGAACAACAAGCAGGGAGAAAGTAAAAGTGCACTAGGACTGGAACAAGGAGGTTGGGCGAATTTAGGAGCATGCTGGAGAATTTGGTAGCGTATTTGGAGCTGGAAGTTGAAGAACCAGGTTGTCAAGCCTGAAGAGTAACTCCTAGGTGAGTTGCGTTGTAACAACAAAGTGTTGTTGTTGGTTTCTAATAGTTTTCTTGAAAGTGAATCTCTTGAGTTCCCAACAAAGATATTCATAGCCACCTAAGCCAGAGAGAACCTAATAAATGAATGGGATGCCCAATGGACTGAGAGGAGTGAAGGGGTACATTCATTGGGTTGGATAGGTCAAGAGGAAGAGAGTTGGAGGTAAATTCGAGATAGTTGTAGGAGAATATCAGTGGGTTGTGTGTTAGTGAGTTGTGAGTGGGTTGTGAGAGGCACCCTTCTCTTGTAGATTCCTAGACCCAGCTCGGGGGTGACTTGTTGTTGAGATTTAGAATAGCAGGTCTATGGTTGGGTGGAACATCCTTCCCAAGTAGTTAGTTGCATGAATGTTTTATAAAGATAAGAGTTTATCTATTTTATGAGTTATTTACTGACTTTAATTGTTGTTGCTTAAGCTGTGTATGTGAATGGTTTATTGTTATTGTGAATGAGTCATTTGTTGCATTCTTGTTCATTTAGAATGTTGTAGATGCATTTTGTTATGGTTATCTAATTATAGTTTAAATTGTGAATTAAATCGTAGCTGGTAAGCTACAGTAATTAAATCAGCAAGAACAAATTTTGTTCTTATCTCTTTCCACGAGTAGCATTCCATGGATGAGCTAGGGGACACTACATTATGGTATCAAAGCCGAAGGTTGCAACACTGGTATGTAGGAGCCTAGTACATGATAGTTGAAGTCGTTTGAATAAAAATTTTGTTTGGGGTAAAAATTATTTTTACTTCAATACAGCATTGGAGGAGAATTCTTGTGGTTTAAAGTTGTTATTCCACCATAGAAACCGTGTTCAGGAAATTCTCCATGGCCCAGGCTTTCCAACAATCCATTGTTTGTTTGATATGGACATCAAAATCGTAGGTTATGAATTCCAGAGAAACAATGCACAGGAGTCGTTGATCGCACCCCGCAATGAATTTCCAGCCATTGATATATGAATGGAGTTAGTAGCCCACGTGCAAAGGAAAAGGTTAGATGGAGAAATTTATAAGCAAAGGGAAAACCCTTGTTATTTTTGTGTGAAGCACAAGGAGTCGTAGAACCTTGCGGAAACTTTAGGAATGAGGGTTAAAGTGAGTAAATTACTATTATAATAATTTTCTCACTTTCACAGCCCTCCCCCAATTTATTCAAATAATAATTTTTTCACTTTCACTCCTCACCCTCCCACCTCCAAAAAAACATATCAAAATTGGGGGTTAAAAGTGAGCAAAATATTCAAGGGGGTGAAAGTGAGAAAACACCCTCATAGGTGGGGATGGTCACAAGTGAGAAAATTATTACTTGAATAATTTGTTAACTTTCACTGACCTCACACCCACCCTCGTGAGTGGATATGATGGTGGAGGTGGAGGTTTGGAGGGTTAGGGTGAGAAAATTATGAGGGTGGGGGTTGAGGGGGTAAAAGTGAGAAAATTATTCAAATAAGAACTTGTTCCCTTTCTACACCCCTCATCCATGAGGGTGGGTTTTTTTAGAGTGAAAGTGAGAAATTATTATTTGAATTATAATAATAATAATTTGTTTAAATGGAAGTGATAAACTTATTTTCATGTTTGGAAATGTGGAAGTGATAAACTTATTTTCATGTTTGGAAATTTTCTCACTTTCACCACCCCCCAAATCCCACCCATCCCCACCCTCTTTATGAGAGTTGGGTTGGGGGGGGAGTGAAAGTGAGAAAATTATCTCTTCATGAAGGTGGGTGTGGGAGGATGGGGGATGAAAGCACCACCCCCCCTCACTCCCCTCCCACTCAACCCCACAATGAAAGTGGGTATGAAGTTGAATGGGAGATGGGGAGATAATAATATTCTCACTTTCATGAGAAGATAATTTTCTCAATTTATTCAATATTTTGCACACTCTCACCCACTCTCACTCTCATGAGGAGATCATTTGGTCACTTTCACCCCTAGGGTTGAGTAGTGGGGGTAATGGGGGAGTGGATGTTTTAAAGTGAGAAAATTATTTAACAATTTGGTCACTTTCAAGAGGAAATAATTTGATCATTTTCAACCCCCCACCTCAACCCCTCAAAACGGGGGAGTGGGGGGAATGGGGTGGGGGTGGATGTTTAAAAGTGGGAAACTTATTAAACAATTTGGTCATTTTCATTAGGAGATAATTTCATCACTTTCAATCCCTCCCCCCCCCCGCCCACCTCAACCCCTCAAGGTGGAGGAAGGGCAAAAGTGAGAAAATTATCCAAATTTTCTCACTTTCACCCCCTGCTCTTATGAGGGGTGGGAGGTAGTGAAAGTGAAAAAATTATTTCAATCAAGGTGGGAGTGGGGTAGGGGTAAAAGTCACCAAATTATTGAATTTAAAGTGAGAAAATTATTTTATTCAAGGTGGGGATGAGGGAGAGGTGAAAGTGAGCAATTTATTCAATAATTTGTCTACTTTCACCCCTCCCTCACCCCCATTCTGAATATATTTTTCCTACTTCCACCCCTCCCTCACCCCCATTCTGAATATATTTTTCCTACTTCCACCCCTCCCTCAACCACTCCTTCATCACCCGCATCTTAAATATAATTTTCCTAATTTCACCCCTCCCTTACCCCCACTTGGAATAAAATATTCTTTTTCTTTTCAAACCCACCGTCCCCATGACCCATTCCACCTTCCCTCCCAAAAACCCCACCCTCATGAGAAAATTAAGAAAATTAAAAAAAAAAAATCACGTTCACCCCACCCCCACCTGCATGAGGAGTGTGTGGGTGAAAGTCAGAAAATTATTCACCCTCCTCATGAGGGTGGGGAGTGGTGAAAGTGAGAAAATTATTCCTCCCCCACACCCTCACCCTCCTCATTGTGGGGGAGAGGTGGGATTAAAGTGATCAAATCATATTCCTTACTTTCAACCTCTTATATCTCACAATTTTATCACTTTCACCCCCTACCCCTATTGATTGGAGTTAGCAGGGGATAAAGTGAGAAAATTATTCTTAAGGATTGGAGGGGTGAAAGTGAGTGATGAACTAGGTGATGACAAGGTTTCATTTTCATAAAAATGTTTTTTGATCCAACAAAAGTGCACAAATTGTGACCAATAAACCAAGTATCAAGAATTGAGATGAAATAAATGTTATAACACTTCAAGTATGGTCAATAGTTTTCATTAATTACCAATCAATACAATAAATAACCTAGAACCCCCAACCTTTTATGGGTGTGGGGGGGAGTTCAAAGTAAGTGATGAACTAGGTGATAAAATGTTTTGAATTCCAACCAAAGTGAAAAAATACCAACTATTGAACCAAGTATCAAGCATTGCAACCAAATACATGATGCATCACTTCAAGTATGGTCAATAATTTGCATTGTTAACCAATCGATATAGTAAATGACTTACACACCAAATGGTTATAACGTCAAGAGGCACTTTCTATAGCCTAGTATGAGCGTGATGTGTATTTTTTTTCCATTCTCAACATGGAATTGACATGTGGCATTTTTTTTACATATTAATAATTAAAAAACGTTTCTTTGAGAGGTTCTTTCTACATCCCAATATGAGGGAGATGTGTCATTCCTTTCATGCTCAACATGGAGTTGACACATGGAATTTAAAACAAATATTAATAAATAAAGTATGTCAATGTCCACCTTAAGTAAAATATTTTTATATCAACTATACACACACACACACATTTATTGAAAGTAAAAAATTGTATTTCGTCGATAGGTGCTTTTAACATCCTAGTATGAGAGAGAAGTGTAATTCCTTCATTGCTTGACATGTAGTTGACACACGGCATTTAAAAAAAATATTTCAATGTTGGACATGAATAAAATATTTCAATATCCACCAAAGTAAATATTTCAATATGAACTTTATATATGTATGTATGTATGTATGCACACACACACACAAAAATAAAAAGAGAAATTCCCACTAGTTTAGCTCGAGTGGTTGAGAGTTTTGGTTTACAAGCAAGATGTCTCGAGGTCAAGACCCTGAGAATATATATTGTAGATATTGTTGGGCCTCACTCAGTGTTCCCACCAAGTTAGGTTGCCAAAAATGCAACCGACCGATTTACCTCCCATGCCATCCTTGAAATGAGGGTAAGCACCTGGAGGGTTTCCCGAGATGTGTATTCCATCAATATATATATATATATATATATAACAATTCAAAAGTTAAAAAAATTCTCATTGTCAAAACATTTCAATGGTGTGCTACTCAATATTAGAGAGATGTGTAATTCCTTCCATGCATAAAATGGAGTTGAGATGTATATATATATATATATATATATATATATATAAAAGACTCAATAGAGGGATCAAATCCATAGAGGTGAAATCTTATTTTTATATTGCAAAAATTAAGGAAAGGTTTTCACCTTGAGGTATTTGATCCCTCTCAATGCATGATAGAGACAAAGTTAAGATGGATCTACAATGGTTTATAAAAAGGGGTTTGGTTGTCACTTATTTGAAATTATGGAGTTAGCCTTTGATTTCTTCCCCTCAAAAGAAAGAATCTTATTCAAACCAGATTTAATATCTATTACAAATATATCTCATCCCATGTCTTTCTTGGAGAAAATAAATGGCCTATATAGGAATTAAGCACGTTAATTAAATAGTATATGACTCATTTTTGGTAGCACTTATTGGATTATTCACCCACATAATGACCATATTCAGCCAAGTATTGAGAGAATTCATGCTAATTGTCCTTATTTTCCATCACTTGAGTTAGAGGTCTTTCCTCTTGCTCATTATCACTAAATTATCTTCTAAACTGAGACTTCAAACCAAAAAAATATATGAAAGGGATCCTACTTACATGAGTCGGCATATTTGAAGGTATAATAACAAGAGTGAGGTTGTTTGTACCTTGCCAACATGACAATATCTCAATTAAGAGCCAAAACATGTCACTTATGAGGATTGAACATGCGTAGGGAGCTTAACAATCATTTCTTCTAACCACCCAGGATAGACCCAATTGACTGATAATAATGTAAAATATTGCAATCCTACATATAAATCTTCAATAGTATGAAAAGCATAAGTACCTAGAGTAACTAGAGGACGAAAGTAAACTTTTAATTTTTTCCTTAAAAAATGTAGTGTTGAGCAAGTAACAACTTCCCCTTACCTTTTTGCCTTTGTCATGTGACTTAGGAAAAAAGGGTTGGGGGGCATCCTTTTTTTTCTATAAATCTAAGAAAAAAATTATTTCCAACTTCCATATCATGACTTAGAGAAATTCTCGCTTTGAGTAAGTATCCATCCCTTTTAGGGTCGCATCAACTTCCAAATTGTTTTTTCATCTCTTTGAGCAGTTTTATTTTCACTATATTTATCTTGAGAAAAATCCTAAGTTATGAGTGTTACAGCTTTTAAATTTTTTAAATTGCATTGTGTCATGGCCCTTAACAAATCTGAAGATGCACCATAACTTGACTCAAAGAAACTTCAAGACCTATGACATGTCACAACTAAAATAATCTTCATGTAATATAGCGCAGAGTCTCAAATTTTCTAAGTCATGATACAGTGTATTTCACAAGAGAAATATTTAATTTTGCAACTTCAAAAAAATATCAAGTTTTTGATATATTGCAACTTGGAAGTTTTTCAAATCTATGACATCACAAGCTCAAAATATTTTTGAGTTGTGATGCGTCGCAACCTTGAAAATTTTCAAAGTTACGTAATTATCACAAACTCAAAAAAATTCAAAGTTGTGAAGTGTTGCAGCCCAAAAAACATGCCTTGATTTGAAATTTTTCTCCAAATGCAAAGTGTACTAATTGACCTTTTAAAATGTTAAAAAGGTGTTAAAAGGATCTATATTTTTTAATAAAAGGCGACAAAAGGTTTTATGTAACTACTCATTTTACATTTCTCAAAATATTATCGAAACATGCTAGTCAATTATTAAAAGTAATTGGCATTAAAATTCTCTCAATTGTCATCAGTGATCAAAGAGGACAGATTTCATCTTTCAAGCAATATTTTTCCCATTTCTAGTTGTCCACTCTTTTAAGTAAGCATGTCTTACTCAAAATACTTGATGTTTTCATTTCATCATATAATTATTAATCCTTAGGGGTTTTTTTGTTTTTCCACCTAACCTATGGAATATTTCATATCTTCACCCAAAACGCACACACTTTTATTACACAAACACAAAAAAAAAAAAAAAACAATTTAAATGAACCCTGGACCACCCTCACCGATAAAATTGTTGTAACCACACAATGAAAAGGGGCTCTCAAAATGGAATGTATGGCCTCAATTTTGAATCATTGTGAAAAGGGAAACCCTCTCACCTTATTTCACAATGCAATTTGTTCAATATCCAAAAACCAAAGGGAGTAGGGGATGGAATTGACTGAATTGCGCAACCATCAGGACGGTGAGGAAGGGGAAGAATTAGAAAAATGTGATCCTTAGGCTTGATTCCCCTATTAGAACTGTATCAAATCATAAACCTAGTAAGCAAGGCCCTAGTTGAAAAAAGTGGATAAGATATTTCCATTGGTCAGTGAGACCAAACCCCCACACTAAATTGAGGAAATATGTGAAAAGGATAGTGAAACTGAGAAAAGAAACCTAATAGACAAGCCAAAGAAGTTGTCCAATCATTCTCATTTTTTCTAGATAAAGACTTTTGAATTTTTTGGTCAATCTGAAAATGAGTCTTTATCACCTTCCCCTCACCTTAACAAATATGATATGAGTCGTTATCACCTTCTCCTCATGTTTTCAAGATTTTTTACTAAATTTCACCCATATGGCATGAATTATTCTTCTTGCAAAACTCTCAAGGAAAATTCTTGATTGTGGCACAAGGGGAAAATTGTGAAAAAAAAAAAAGGGTTCTATAATCATTGTTGTTACCTCCTCAATGCCCAAAAAATTCCCTAAGATGTTGATTAACCATTGATTCACAGTAAATCCAAATTTTGATATGTATACTTCATCGATCCCTTAATTTCATTCCATCTCATGATAAGTGAATTTGACAAAAGGATTTAAAGGAGAGATGGACTGCTAGAACCCAACATCAAAAAACACTTAATTCACAATCATCAAAGGAAGTCCAAAATATAGTGAACCCTGATTTTTGAAATAATCCTTCTCTCCTCAATGCGGGTTTTCTCATCATTACCATTGTTTTTTAATACAAAACCTGCAACTTTTGATCCAAAATCTAAACAGTAGATACAAACTGGAATTTCTAGCTAAAGTATTTGGAATGTCCCTAGAATGCCCAACACCAAAAGAAATGGTTTCTGAAACCACTTCTCTAAGAGTCATGTCCCTGCTATTTTATTTAAAATATTAATCTTCCACCAAAATGAGCATTTTAGTTTGATTTTGCATCTAACTCCACTAATGTGCTCTGTTGGTTAAATGAATGAGTCATGGGATCTAGAGATGGGTCAAAAAGAAAAAGAAAACAAAAAGGAACATGTTATTGAACTAAGTCTAGAAAAGGAAGAAGAAATAGATTTTGACAAGGAAGTGCACATCCTTAGACCTGCTTATGGAGACACTTTAGGCAGTATGGATGTGTGAACCACTTAAAAATGGGGTGAGTTGTATCAGATGTTGAAGGAGGAAACTTACACATAGCTCCCTCTTCCACCTCATGAGGTAAACCCAGACTCTAGAATATAGCAGCAAATTAATAAATCAAGGTTACACAAGGTTGTATCCAGGCCTATAGTGTTGCTTTGCATTGAAATCATCTCATGGCTAATCAACAATGAAAACATTGAGAATTGATTAGTCAAAGATGTTTCCAATAAATCTATCACCTCATTCCAACCCTCACCCCTGAAATTCTTCTTCAAATTTCCCCAACCAATTGTCAAACTCATGGAGGAGTGGATTCTATAGTTTTCCATGAACTATCAGGATCTTGTCAAGCACTTGTGGGTCAATCCAAAGACATTCAAGGACAAGATATTGGGATATTGTCCCACAAGGAATTTAAGAACACCATACAATATCACAATGGTTATGATCAACAAACTGTATGGGGAGGAAGATGCAACATTATTTAAAGAATCGCGGTTTCCATTCATCCATGTAGTTACCTAGACTAGCAGAATAAGCAAGTATGCCTCTATAATGTTAGCATCCATGTCCCAAGGCATCTCCAAGGCCAAACACACAACCCTAGGTATCCATCCAGCCTTATTCATGACATCTTATCTACTAGACACCACTTGCATATTAAATGTAACGTCCCCAACCACCCAAGTTGGACCACGTCACACAATCTCAACTTATGTCGCTATGAAACCCATCTGTAACATCACCAAACTGCTTTTGATACCAAACGGTAACATCATTCAACTTACTATTGAACAATGTTATTCCAAAATACGTTGCGCAGATTCTACTGTAAACACTAGTTTGTGCAATATCACTTGAAGTAACGCGCTCAAACCCAAGTTGATTCGCGCCACACAACTTATAACAACGGAAGTAACACAAACAATTGGGCACTATCATATTGAACACACAGTGTTAATGTGTGTGCACCCATTCTAGAATCATTACCAAATGTGTCCTACTTGTGCACACAGACTGCTTCCATGTGCACACAAGTAACTCCAGCCTCATATACACATAAAGTATTATCTGCACACATGACTATTCAAACCTCTTCTTGAAGACTCATAACCCAAAATCATAAGGTTAACTTAACAGGCAATACTATCAACAATTGTCATACTCATGCACAACTACAATTACTGTCTATCGGCACCACCTTACATATGAAAGCAACATATTACAGAATAATAGAAATTAATTATATGCAACAACATACGAGAATTAAACCCATATTAACCATAAACAATTAAGCATGTCGTAAAGCACAATGTAAAGCACACAGTAAATGAGACAAGAACATCAAGACACTTATCTTTAATGAATAGTCACCAACTACATGCAGAACTCATATGTTCCTCCCAGCCATATGAAGTTTTGATGTTGTCATGATTTTGTCATGAGGTTGTTTGGGTTTATATGTGGACCCATGTGAACCTAGTATCTCTATGTGGATCCAGTTTGTGAGGCTTATGTTTTAGAGATTTTGGCACATGATTGGCACAGGTTTTTATGTGGTTGTTGGGTTTTATATGTGGACCCGTGTGGACCTAGGATCTCTATGTGGACCCAGTTTGATGATGATGATGTATCAATGATAGTGACAGAGACAGTGACAGTGATAGTGATAGTGACAGTGACAAGTTGATTCTCTTATATACACATATTTGAGGGTGGAAGGAAAGGGCATTGGAGCCTCCTTCTAGTTGGAACTAGAGAATCTAGGGAGTCGTAGCTTCCTTCAGGTTGGTGCATGTAAATCAAAGGATCAGTGCCTCCATCCAGTTGGAGCTGGAGAATATTGGAAGTTGTAGCATCATATGAATGTGATCTTGTCACTATATAAGAAAAACATTATGTGGTTTATTTCCATGTTAAATATTTTGTGCATTGTGTATTTGTTCTTCTTCTCTTTACTGTATATTGGGATGCATTTATTTGATTGAAAAGTTAAATTTTTTAAAAGGTGTTAAATTATAATTGATATTGATTCACCCTCCCCTCTCAGTATCAACAACAACAAGAAAAATAAGGGCCCTAAACCCTAATAAGCAGCTTCCACTCCCAATGGTGACAAAGGACCAAAATCAAAAAGTAAGAAGACTGACATGCATTTCAATTTTTCGAGATGGTCATCTCAAGAGTAAATGTTTTAAAAAGATGAAGACCTTAGAAGTATCAATGAAGAAGCACCATATCAATCTTGATTGTTCTTCTTCTAACTCTTCTTATCATGGACATGCACTTTCTATTTTTGGTTTTCCTCCAATGAAACATCTATTTCTTCTTCTTGTGAGTGGCTTATTAATTATGGAGCATCTTATCATATGGATAAGGATAAAGCCATTTTTTTTACTCTTAATGAATGTAGCACCAAACAAATATTTGTTGGTGATGATAGATCTCTTAATGTTATAAGGTATAGAATAATTCAAGTAGATAATGGTCATTTCAATGATGTATTATGTGTTTCAAGTCTTTCCTGCAACATTCTATCAGCATATCATATCAATCATTCAGGTGAAGTTTAAACCATATAGTTTTCACCTCACCAAGTTATAATCAAGGATTTAAAATATCATAAGCATGTCCTAGCAATTGGAATTGTTGATGATATTACCAAGTTCTATAAATTTGACAGCTTTGGGTCATCATCTTTTCTATCAGTCTTTATTGCTCATAGTGATTACTTGAGAAAACTTTGGCATGAGCGCTTTGGTCATATAAACTATCACTCATTGCAATGACTATGTAATCAAAATATGGTGATTGGTCTTTCTCTCGTTTATTACAGAGTGTCAATTGTGTTCTCGAAAAAATCATCAAGATAGTTTTCACAAACATGTCTCTTGGCACACCTTGGTCACTTTGCAACTTGTACATAGTGATTTGTCTGGTTTTTTTTCTTATCCTTCCTTATATGGGTGCAAGTAATTCTTAAATTTCATTGATGACTTCTCTGATTCACTTGTGTTTACTTCTTCAAACTTAAGAGTGGAGTTTTTGACATGTTTTTTTCCTACAAGGGTTAATAATAAATCTAGACATCAACTACAAAGGTTAATAATGAATATTGGTAGCAAATATGTTAACAATAAGTTTTCAACCTACTACACTGCATAGGGAATTCAAATGCAACATATTGTTCCACATAAACCACAGAAAAATGATGTTGTTGAGTGAAAGAATCACACATTAAAGGCAATGAATAATTGTATGATCGAATATAAGGGATCAAGTCTTCATTATTGGGCAGAAGTCATCAATCATTCCAATTACATAGTAAATCACACGCCCACAAATGCTTTAAAAAAATATAACACTAGAAGAAGCACGGAATAAAATTAATTCAAATGTAAGCCACTTCTATGTGTTTGGTAGTGAAGCATGAGCTCACATTCCTGATGAAAAAAGGAAAGCAGTACAGCCTAAAAGTGAGAAGTGCATTTTTGTTGGATATTCTAAAAATGTCAAAGGTTACCAACTTATTCAAAGTCATTCCAATGAAATAATTATTAGAAGAGATGTTAAATTTGATGAAAATCTCTTGTCCTATGAGCCTAATTTGGCTCTTGTGTGATCTTTGGCTTGAGAGCCATGTTCGACATTTGTGCCATAATTTGTTCCTATCTTGGTTTCTTCTTTAGTTGATGATAGTGATAATGAAAATGCACTTCCACATGCTTGCCTTCCTTCAGATGAGTCCATCAAACATGAACCTGCACCATCACCACCGCTTCTTAGATGATTATGTTCAACACGAGAAGCGGTTGGTGATCTTTCCAGTAATCCTATAGATTAGCATTGGACATGTTCACAGTTCTAGCGAGCCTCCTCTCTTTTGGCTCAAATTTCAAAGACTCGTGATCCAAACACATTTGAAAAATATTTTATTCATCCATATTGGGACATATCCATGAATGGAGAATATTGTTTCTTAATGGAGAACAATACTTGGGATCTTGTACCTCTTACAAAAGGAAGAAAACTTGTCATATGTAAATGGGTGTATAGAACTAAGAATGCATCATATGGAAGTGTTGAAAGGCATAAGTCCCAATTAGTTTCCAAAGGATCATCTCAATTTTAAGGCATTGACTACGATGAAAAATTTACTCCCGTATCCAAAATGAATTACATCTGCCTTGTTATAGCCCTTGCTACCTCACATAAACAAGATTTCTATCAAATGGATGTTAAATATGTCTTCTTGCATGGGGATTTGCAAAACAAAATCTACATGGAACAACCTCATGGTTGTGTTCAGAATGACTCCAACCTTGTATGTCACCTTAATAAATCACTCTATGGTGTTAAGCAAGCTCCTCGAGCTCGGTATGCAAAAATGGACAAATTAATTCTTGACACAGTATTTTATAGATGTCATTCTGACCCTAATTTTTATTCCAAAAAATTAGGATTTCATCTCATAATATATGTTATTTATGTTGATGACCTTATCCTCACTGGTAATGATCCTAAACTTTTAACCCATGTGAAATCCATCCTTATGAATAAATTTGAAATGATAGACTTGAGCATTTCATTGGCCTCCAAGTATTACAAACCAAGGAATTTTTCTTTCCCAACCTAAGCATGTGTGTGACCTTCTTCATCGCTTGCACATGGAATATTATAAACCAACCCCTTCTCCCTTTCAATTTGGAGTCAAAATTACTACCACTTGTACTACTCTCAAAGTTGTTGCCACTTTGTACCATAGGTTAGTTGATAGCCTCTTATATTTGACTCATACGCATCCTGATATTTATTTTGTTGGTGGTCTTGTTACCCAACATATACAAACACCCATGAAACCATCAGAAAGAAGCAAAAAGGATACTTCGGTATATCCAGGGTACAATTCATTCTGGGATATATTACAATTCAAAGGTGACTCCTTTTTTGGTTAGCTTCATTAATTCAAATTGGGTTGACGACTCTGATGATAAAAATCCTACTACAGGTTATAATTTCAACCTTGGTTCCAGACCTATCACTTGGGCTCGTAAGAAACAATAGAATATTTCTCTTTATTTAGCAGAAGCATAGTACCAAGTAGTGGTTAATGCAATTCAATAATCCTTATGTCTTTGACAGATCCTTTCAGAGTTTGGATTCAAGTAGCGACATCCAACCACCCTCCTATGTGAAAATTGGAGTGTTATCACTCTCACCAAATATTGAGTTCAACATCAGTGAAACGAACACATTGAGACACACATGCACTTCATCAGAAAGATCATTCATGATCGAGACATTGAAGTTCCCCTTTTCCCTACAAAATATCAAGTTGCAGACATTTTCACAAATTCTCTTACATAAGTGAGGTTTTCCAAACTTCGATCTATGTTAGGAGTTCAGGAAGTTATCAGTAAAGTGGTATAGGCTCTAATGCCTCCTCCTATTGTTCCGCCTTTGTAAATCCTTCAATCCTATCCCAATTTTATCATAAGGGGGAATGTTAGAATATTTAGACACATAATATTTATTTAAGTTCCACTTGATCTAATATGTCTTTAGGTAAAAGTGTGTTTCTTTAGTATGCATTTGTAATTATGTTATATGTGATATGTTCTAGACATAGAGTGATCTAATGACTCATATTCTCCTCGATCTTAATGGCTATGTTGATCAGTGTCTTAGCACCTGACTGGTCCATGATCTCTATTTAAAGAGCATGGAGGATCATTTTTTGATGATTGATTGTGAGAAGCTCTCTTGTCAAATATTTTCTTTCACAGTAATATAATTCCTTAAGTGGCCACGTTATTTGGGGCCATAGAATGTTTCCCTTTTCGAGGGTTTTAAAACATTAAAAAAATGATGTATTGATATTTTACTTGGTTGTGTGAATTTCTATTGAAGGTGTTCACACTATGTGGGAATATCATGTTTTGTTGAACATAGGAGAGGCAGCAAGCCACACAAAACCTCATTTGCAACGTTCCAAAGCTGGTAACAGTGGAGAAAAAAAATATCCTAATACAAGTGATCACTTATGAGGAGGTAACAAAAGTTGTAAAGGATATGGCCTCAAAAAAACCATCATGACTTGATGGATTCACCAGTGATTTATTTCATGCCCCATTGGGATGAAATCAACAAAAAAGTCCAGAAGGTTATTCAAACATTCCAAAGCACTAGAGGGAGAACTCTTCAAGGCTTTCATTGTCGCCTTCTTAGCTCTCACCCCTAAGGAATATCAAGTAGATTCAACAAAGAAATTCCATATCATTTCCCTCTATTGTGTCATTTATAAATTAATCACTAAAGTTATAGCGAACTATCTCCAACCAATCATGCAACAGAGCATCTCCCTAGAGCAAGGTGTCCATATTGATCGTAGGAAAATCCTAGATGGCATCATAGTATCCCATGATTCCATCCACTCTCTCAAAAGCAGCAAAAAATATATATATTCTCATCAAACTTGACATGTCCAAATCCTTTGACCATATAAATTGGAATTTTTTGGAAAGTGTGGAATTATCTCTTCCTTGGGTTTTGTGGGTCATGAACTTAGTCTAAAAAGATTCTTTTACATTCTAGTAAATGGGGTTCCCTTAACACCTTTTATCCCAACTAGAGGTATCCAAAAAGGATATCCCCTCTCCCCCTTCCTCTTTTAAATATTCATTAGATCAATAATTGTTGTCATTAGATGTAATGCCATCCAAGGTCTCAATTTTTTTGTCACACGTTCAATTTGTTGATAACAACCTCCTGCTAGGTTTTGGTCCTTCTAGAATTTTCTTTAAATTCCACATGTGGCTAGCCCCACGTGTGTGATTAATGGGGATAATGCAAAATCCACTTGGTATCATGGTCGTCAACAAGGTAGGTCAACTTGTGTGGACATAACTTCCGCATACAAGCTCTGATTGAGGTGATTTTAACATCATTGGAAAGGTCTCGGTGTGTAGAAAAGCATCAAGAGGTTGGGAGATATCCTTGAACATTTTTGACACAAAAAAATATCATTTGATGCCTCAAAATGGCTCTGGAAGGTTTTGGACCTCAAATTTGGAATTGTGACCTACCACTAAAATGGGCCATGCAAGCTGACTCCTCCAATTTTTCCACCTAGAAAATACCAAGATAGATGACAAATTATATAATGATCCAATTTGGATCATACCTCCCCATTTTGAGAGGATTTTGGTCCCTAAAATATTGTATTAAATGATGTGAGGAAATTTCTATGCCTTATCCCTATAGTACCATTTTTCCTTGCTTGGAAGTTGTCCTTTCAACCCAATCTGACAAGGGTCATGTTTCCCTTATCTGGCAGTTCTAGAATTATTCTACAAAAATGTATCTTCTACCAACTATGCCTGAGATTTTGGTCTAAGTCCTCTATGGTAGTGTTGACGGGGTTTTACGACACGCTGTCAACAAGGAGGGAAGATCTGGTCTGGGGTTGTCTATTTAACCCAAGTCGTTTGGAATAATCTACCCTGACGGGTTTTGTGGATCGGGTAGCCAATTAAGATGCTAAAGTAACTAAAAGAGGTAAAACTACCTAACTATATAATCCTATCAATTAACACACATATATAATTACTTAGCTTATAGTCGTAGTATATACAATGGATATGTACAAATACAAGGTTTAAATAAAGCCTTGTGAAAATGATGATTTTAACTAATGAATCAAAGTTTAAATACGATGTAAAACTAAAGGAAATTGTTCTATTACTATAAATAGAAAATAACAACAAATGAACAAATAAGATTGGAAACGATATAAACAGTAATGAACAAAGCATTAAAGTTTGGATGATTTAATCGTTATTCATTTGTAAAGTAAACAAATCAAAATAAATAAATAAAAAGCTAACTAACCTGATGTTGATCAGTTGTGAAGAAAAGGTACTAAGTTATATTCGTCTTTTTGCGTAATGTAAGCTCCACTTAACTTGTTTCCAAGCATAAATCTATGGCAAGAAGCAAGAATGACATTTCCTGAAACAACTCAAGGAAAAAAAAATTGTATTTCAAAAGCAATCTATGATAAACAAAAAGACAAATAATTTTTTACTCATGTAACTTTAAATTGCTCAAAAGCTGAAGATGAAATAAACTTCAATCTCCAGCAAATGGTATTATCAAAAATCCAACATTCAATGTAAACTCAAAATGTATAGATAGACGATTAGTCACGGAGATTATAATGACCAATAAATAATGAACCACGTAAGAGATAAGCACAACATGAAAATATAAATGTAGAACAGTCTAAAGCTAATTCATACAGATAAGTTTTTCATGCCCAAAAAATATATGAAGGCCAATAATCACATTGTATAGTCTACAGAAGGACTAAAGCCAAAAAGTAAACTACATCCCATATATTTCTCAGAATGATAAGTCCATCATCAGATCCCAAAATAATTCCCTTTGTCTCTGGTCAAGCAACAGTATTTAAACTAAATTCATGGTATGTTTCTCATATCTTACAAGATAGAGATAGATCCATTTTTAAAATGTCTTTACTAAAAAGTAATCCAAAAAAATAGGTTTGTTGTGGCAACTATCCTAATATTCTTGAAATTGTTTCTCAAAATGAAAATTACAAATTTTAAGCATTCCCAACTATTTACTCGTTCCTTCAACCTTTGCACATTGATCTCCTTCACATCTGAAAAGAAAAACGAAATTTTAAATTAGAAAAGCAATCAAATAAACTAACTAAAGACATGCTACAGAATCCACGATTCTGTAGATAGTCTAATAAATAAAATATAAAAAAAAAAAAAAAAACAATTTCAGTTATCAATAAACAAACCAAACGTAAATTCCAAGAAGAATGTTTACCCATTAAACCTTTGAAAAAGAAACATGAGATAATTCGGAATTGATAGCAGCATTGAAATTGGTAGAATTTTTTATAATAATGTCTCGTGACCCCTGAACCTTTTGTTGACCCTGGGTGAAACCAATTGGATCTTAGCTCTCAAATCTTCATTTTCCTTTTCCAAAGATAAATTAAAACCCACAACTTGATTTAGTTGAGCCTGTAGATAAGGGATGTACTGGTAATATCTATGGATCCAATTGAAACAACCCTCACAGTATACATGTTCCATATCTGGGAGGGGTTACTTGTAGTCTGAAACATGGGGTCTTTTCATGTGCCATAACCTGAGCAAGACGCATCTATAGGTATGGAATGTTGGCATAATACCTTTGTGCCCATGACCGATAGCCAATACAATTCCCAGGACCTTAATATGTTTTAGGATACTGGTTATTCCTATCGGAGGGGTTTTTATTCCTTGGGGTAGGACCAATAACTGACAGACTTTCAAATCCACAGAGAGGAAAGGAGAAATGGAATTCCTCAAATGAAACAGATTTTTCTAAGAAATTTTTCTTTATAAAACGAGGCATATCTCTAAAATCAATTTGTTTCTAAAGAAACTACATGCATGGAAGGTAAATGACCCAGTTTTGGGGATGGGTTTTTAATGGTTTTGTCAAATTAATAATTGTTTGCTCAGAATTCATCTCGCAAAATCATGTCTTTGATATACAATTACGGGTTTGAACTCTGATGTATAATCATGGGTATGTAAAAACCTCAGGTCCATTCAGTTCTGCACTACTATAGGAGCCATAGTTTCCAAGGTAAACCAGGAGGCAAAGCAAAAATAATTCATGAAGGGGAAAACGTTGTGACACCAGTAGCTCAAACCAATATACAACGAATGAGGTTGGGTGAATGTACCTGATGTCAAGCACAAATTCAAAGGTCTGGGAGTGTGATACCATGACTTCCACTGTTAGTGTTGATTAAACCCCGAACCAGAGGAAAAATACACTCAAAAACCACCTCGCCTGCTAAGAACCTAATCCTCGATTATTAAGCACCATCAAACGGTGAAATGAATGCAAGTTCAGGTGAATAGGGCAGAGATGTAATAGTTTCCGAGAATGGCTACTAGCCAGGGAATACAGTGATTAGACTGTGACATGATAGCCAAAGGTAGCATTCGGATCATAGGTTTATGGCATAGCTTTAGAACCAAAATCGTAAAGGGGTAAAGAAACAACATAACATTATTGAAAATTGATCAAGGCATAACATGAATCAAACGCAACTAGGTTCTATCCTAATTCTATAGAAATTTTGACATAACCATATGTTAATCAAACTTTAAAAGTTTTAATATTATAGGTGTTTCAAAGGCTCGTTTAGTTTTATAAGGATATAAACCTTTAGAGTTTATCAAATGTGTTCATACAAAACGATTTCAATTTCATGCTTGACATTCATGAAATTGAAATGGGTAAACGAGAAATTTATTGAAAATAAAACTCAAAAACAGAAAATGATCAATCAAGCAATTCTTCAAAAAATTCATAATCAAACTCTTCGCAGACAAAAGAGGCAGCTAATAAAATTTGTTTTTCCAAGCTTGCGTTGAAGCGATATGAATATTTGGCTACCAACAATGGCAACTCACTGAAGCAGTTATCTCTGAACTGTCAAACTTTCATCTCAGGAGAAAGAACAAGACTTGTAGATGGTTTTTAAGCTGGT
The DNA here is from genome assembly GCA_009831015.1 of Picea engelmannii. Classification (NCBI taxonomy): domain Eukaryota; kingdom Viridiplantae; phylum Streptophyta; class Pinopsida; order Pinales; family Pinaceae; genus Picea; species Picea engelmannii. The sequence continues at coordinate 108,052 of ML786125.1, forward strand.
TTGAAACAAATTTCCTTTCAGATCACAAAATATTAAGATTAGCTCATATTTATAAAAGAGTACCACTGTTATAATCAGAAAAGAAAAATAAATTCTTTTACAGAGGATTATAGCCTGAAAGTGTGTTTTGATCAAAGGGTAACGATGTTTATAAAAATGACTTCAATACCATTTATAGAGCCATTGCTGCCAACAGGCATTTATAGCCTCGACAGGGATTTCATTTAACCCACTCAAGTACTTTAATCCCATCCAATAGTTGTATATTCATGATATATACTCATGTAGAAAGTTAACTTATAATCACATACCTGCTATCTCTCGATCCCGACATTGTTTCGCTGCTAGCAGGCATGTTCAGTACCCCGGCAAAGTTTCATTGGTATCATACATGTATTTACCCACTGTCGGTAGGCCTGTTCAGTACCCCGGCGGGTTTACACACATTTACCACACTTAAGTGTTTTGAACCCTCTTATGTCATTTATAATGATATAATTTAGATATTTTCTAAATGACAAAGAGGGCGAGGTGATATTGGAGATTGATTATAGGACATGTATATTATTGATCACTATTTATTTACTTTCAGTACTGGAAGTTTTATCATGGTTTAGATATTTTAGATTTCAATCAAGAAATCATCTAGAGAATGGGGAAGCGCTTAAAAGTGATCTTTTAAGAACATGAACGGTGTAAAAAATCCAAAGATAATCGTAATTCCCAAATATTTCAACACATTTCAGGGGTAATACTCTGACAAAGAGCGTTTAGGATTTCATAGTACTCAACTGACTTACAAATCAATTATCTGAGTTGAACCTTAACATCATAAACTGTTTGAACTGTTTCAAATTACTTTTAAAAACATAAATCTTGAAATGAATTCTTCCTTCGACAATCGCTCTTTGATCAAAAATATATTGATTCAAAAAGACAGACAAGAAGAAAATTTAATCAAAGTAATCAAAGAAAACAAAAAAAAACACACAACAAACTGAAACATATTTTATTAATGGGCTTCAAAATCAAAAGTACATCAAAACAAACAAAATCGAAATAGAAAAAGCTCACCTTAAAAAATAGTTTGACCAAAAACAAAATCAGGCCAACCTCTCATAGAGAATGAGGATCAGAAGGAATAACTACAAAGTTCTGAGTTTTGTGTATAGGCAGGTTCTTTTCTTAAGATAGTGATGCATGATACATCATTTTGACCAAGCTTATTATTAAAAGTCTCAGAAAAATCCTTAACGAGGATGAGTGCAATTACGTGCAGTGGTAAGCTATGTTTGTTAGGGTAAATCTAAGATCAAATCCCTAATCTCTTTATTAATGCTTCATAATATTTGAAATCATTGCATGATGCTGCCAAGTTTTGAAAAAGAAACATTTAATCAGGACAGCTGCGAAAAGAAAAAAGAAAGGAATTGAAAGAAGACTTCCCTAACAACATTCAGACCATGGTTCTCTTTGCATACCCATGTGCCTTCATAACTGCATTATTCAAAGGAAAAAGTGAAAAGTCAATAAAAACCCAAAAGGACTCTATTCCTACACCTACTCTAACTTCTACATAGATCAAAACGCTAAGTAAAATTGTATTTCCAGTGCAGCCACAAGAGCATCTTCAATCCTACAAGACATAGAAAGTCGAAAATCATAATAAACGAATGTAGTATTTGCAGATACAAAATAAATATGTCACGGGGTAAAATCATGAACATGGGTAACACTTTTGTGAGAATCGGGCTCTTAAATTCCTAGCAGCATTTTTTTGGCCGAAAAAATGTTGCTAGGAATTTTTTCGGCCGAAAATTTGCATGTCAAATTGAACAGTGCCCTCGAAATTCGTGTACGATATTTTTCAGATGAATTTTTTTCCTGCGGTAAGCATATTTTGGCCGAAATACTTTTTGGCCGAAACGTTTATTTTTAACGGATTCCGTTAAAAACTCTGTTTCGGCCGAAAGAATATTTTGGCTGAAAACTTGAAAATGGGACTGTTTGCATGAAACTGCAAATTCTCTTTAGCTTACTTGATCTTTGGAGGTAGCGGACTCCTACAAATACTCAAAATTTAGTTTCGAAATTGATACCAACATTTTCAAAATTGAATCTACTTTCATTGGATATAATTTGTTTTCATTTTCATTTTTTTATATAATTTTATTTAATTTTATAAAAAAATCACTGCATAATATTTTTAAGTGAGATTATGATTCAGTGAAATAAAAAACCCATATATCTAAAAATACACAGCGGAAAATTATGGAAAATTTATATTCATAATCCTTAAACTGTTCTCTTCAAAAGGGTATTTTTAGATTTTAATTTTAAGTAAAAATTAAGATAGATACATGGTGAGGGAAAACATGTGTTTAAAATCTGTAACTTTTTCAGATTGGTCAACTTCAAAAAATTCTAGAAATTATAATATTCATCTGTTAGATTCAAAACTATAGTCGTCACAAAATAGAGTCTATGTAGATTGTTGTAGTATATTTCATTTGTCAAAAACAAAAGTTTAATAATGGATACATTGTTGTGGGAAAAAATAACTCATTATCTTTCCCTTCATTTTTAAGGAACATACTGTCAAACAATTGCCAAATTGACATATCAAATCTCAATAAAAAAAAAAAATTGAAAAATAGTCAGTAGAAATCTAACAAAATTCTTCACAAGTTTTGTTTTTACGGTAAAGTAAAATTCTAAATAAAAAAATACTTTTGTTTACCGGAAGTTGAAGAACCTGTTAAAATTTAAAAAAAAATTGTCATAAACAAGCAAAAGTGTTACCCATCTTCATGATTTTACCCCATCCTTACCTCTTTTATATTCATTTAAAAACAAAGCAGGACCTTACCATTCTTTTGAAACTTCTTGATGTATGAATCATCCATCCATTCTGCAATCTTATCGTGATATGGGTCATAATGGCATGGAAGAATGTAAGTAAGTTTGGAAAACTTGTCAATATTATGGGGACCTGACATAATGATCAACCAAGGCCGAATTTCCCCATCCTCCTGACAATTCTCCAAGTGTTCATCAATTTCTTCACATGGAGGATCTAAAAAAATCATGTCATGCTTACTTCCTAGATATTTAGGTAGAAACAAAGCAAGCACAAATTTATCTTTATTATGAAGATATTTTAGATATGAATCCTTGAGCCATTCTAAGATTCTATCATAAAAATTAGGATGTAAACTATGACTTCGACGAACCAGATCTTTCAATGGGGAACACATCATAAGAGGATTCATTACATCAATTAGATTACTGGTTTGAACACTTCCTTTGATGAGATAGATTTTTTCAAAACGCGAAGCATAATCATTAAAATTCGAACTAACCAAAGAATGAATATGCAATGTAGAATATTTGATCTCCATAAGAATGAGTGCATTGTCTTTTTCAAAAATAAATCGTGTAAAATCATCTTGCAACATATATTTTTTCCATGTGAGTGATGAAAGTGAAAGAGCATCAAATCCGACTTCATAAATGTTATGTTCAAAATTAATTTCACCAAATCTTGGCATATTGAAAAGATCTGATTGTGATGGAAAAGAGTAAGATATCGTGGGTAAAGTATCATGTCCACCAGAATCTAAGAAGAGATTGGGATATAAAGAGTAAAAGGAATAAAAAATGAGCACATGAAAAGATTCTCTTGAGCTATGATATTTAACCATGGTATTCTCAAGACATTCCTCTTCACTTTCCTTAATACTTTCACTCTGTTTTGGTGATAAATCCTTCAACATAATATGATCATCTAAATTTGCCTCATGTATGATAGAAAATTCAAAACTTTCATGACAAACATCTAATCTTTCTTGCAGATAAGATATGATTTGCAGATGAAGGTTTAAGGTTTCTTCTTCAAATTGCAGATTTATATCTCTAATCAGTTTCATTGGAATGTTAGAATTCTTAAGATCATTTTCATCACCTAATTGTTCTTCAATAACTAGATTTAAGTACTGATTAGAGCAAGAGTTAGAAGAATATGGACGTTCACCTTGACCCAACATAAAATATTCTTCCACGATAGTCGAGGACTGAATATACAATGATTTAGAGGAAAAACCATTTGGATTGTCAGTAAGAACATTTTCAATAGATTCTACTTCCCTTGCTTGTTCAAAATTTTCGGATGGATTCCTCTCATCCTACAAACAAAATTCTTCTTGCAATTGAGTGATAGGATTTTTAACTGATTCATCATTCGCGATTGAAAATGGTTGGATGAAAGGGGCGCAAACATCAGAGAGGATATTTAGTACAAATGACATGTCATCAAGTTGAAATTTACAGAGAACATGATGGATGTTTGTTAAAAAGACCTTTGGAGATGAATCGTCATTGATTAGTAGAGCCTGAAATTCTTCACATGATTGATTGTAATCATAGATTTCAAAAGCATCTAAAAATTCCTCTACAAATTGAAACCAATCAATAATGTGATATGTTGGAAAAGACTCAAACCAATGTTTAATCTAACCCCTGAAAGTAAAAGCGAACAATCTGCATAAAACCTTTAAATCAGAAATGTCATGCTTGATGCATTTACACCAAAACTTGTTAAGATGGTCTTTTGCAGATACATCCCCCCACCATCAAAGGTGAGTTTGGACAAGCGAGAGATTGTCCTATTGGGAATATCAGGTAATGAGAAGTGGAAAGCATGTTCCAACCCAGTGATTTGGGGAGCCATGGGAAATTAAATACATTCGAAACAAAGACTCTTGCAAGGCCAGCTTGTCAGTCTGGCCTACCTTCTAGTGCATTTCAAAATGACACAGAAGAAGAATTTATAAATCTAGAATTATGACGGGTTGAGGGGTAAAAAATTTAATCATTAAATTTACCTTGGCCCTCCTTCTAGTGACATTTCTTGACGGGGTTTTACGACACGTCGTCAACGAGAAGGGAAGATCTGGTCTGGGGTTGTCTGTTTAACCCAAGCCGTTTGGAATAATCTACCTTGATGGGTTTTGTGGCTCTGTTAGCCAATTAAGATGCTAAAATAACTAAAAGAGGTAAAACTACCTAACTATATGATCCTATCAGTTAACACACATATATAATTACTTAGCTTATAGTCGTATTATATACAATGGATATGTATAGATACAAGGTTTAAATAAATCCTTGTGAAAATGATGATTTTAACTAATGAATCAAAGTTTAAATAATATGTAAAACTAAAGGAAATTGTTTTATTACTATAAATAAAAAATAACAACAAATGAACGAATAAGATTGGAAACGATATAAACAGTAATGAACAAAGAATTAAAGTTTGGATGATTTAATCGTTATTCATTCGTAAAGAAAACAAATCAAAATAAAAAAAAATAAAAAAATAAAAAAGCTAACTAACCTGATGTTGATCAGCTGTGAAGAAAAGGTATTAAGATATATTCTTCTTTCTGTGTAATGTAAGTTCCACTTAACCTGTTTCCAAGCATAAATCTATGGAAAGAAGCAAGAATAACATTTCTTGAAACAACTCAAGGGAAAAAAATTGTATTTTGAAAGCAATCTATGATAAACAGAAAGACAAATGAATTTGTACTCGTGTAACTTTAAATTGCTCAAAAGTTGAAGATAAAATAAACTTCAATCTCCGACAAATGGTATTATCAAAAATCCAACATTCGATGTAAACTCAAAATGTATAGATAGAAGATTAGTCACGGAGATTATAATGACCAAAAAATAATGAACCACGTAAGAGATAATCACAACATGAAAATATAAATGTAGAATAGTCTAAATCTAATTCATACAGATAAGTTTTTCATGCCCAGAAAATATATTAAGGCCAATAATCACATTGTACAGTCTACAAAAGGACTAAAGCCAAAAAGTAAATTGCATCCCATATATTTCTCATAATGATAAGTCCATCATCAGATCCCAAATGAATTCCCTTTATCTCTGGTCAAGCACCAGTATTTAAACTAAAATCATGGTTTGTTTCTCATATCTTACAAGGTAGAGACGGGTCCATTTTAATAAAGTCTTTACTAAAAAGCAACCCAAAAAAATAGATCTGTTGTGACAACTATCCAAATATTCTTGAAACTGTTTCTCAAAATGAAAATTACAAATTTGAAGCATTACATACTATTTACTCGTTCCTTCAACCTTTGCACATTGATCTCCTTCACATCTGAAAAGAAAAACGAAATTTTAAATTAGATAAGCAATCAAATAAACTAACTAAAGACATGCTACAGAATCTATGATTCTGTAGCTAGTCTAATAAAAACAAAATAAAACAATTTTAGTTATCAATAAACAAACCAAACGTAAATTCCAAGAAGAATGTTTACCCATTAAACCTTTGAAAAAGAAACATGAGATAATTTTGAATTGATAGCAGCATTGAAAGTGGAAGATTTTTTTATAATAATCTCCCCTGACCTCCTAAACCTTTTGTTGGCCCTAGGTGAAACCAGTTGGATGCTAGCTCTCAAATCTTCATTTTCCCTTTCCAAAGCTAAATTATGATCCATAACTTGATTTAGTTGAGCCTGTAGATAAGGGATGTCCTGGTAATATCTCTGGATCCAATTGAAACAACCCTCACAGTATACATGTTCCAGATCTGGGAGGGGTTACTTGTAGTTTGAAACATGGGGTATTTTCCTATGCCATAACCCGAGGAAGACGCATCTGCAGGTATGGAACATTGGCATAATACCTGTGTTCCCATGACCGACAGCCATTACAATTCCCAGGACCTGAATATGTTTTAGGATACTGGTTATTCCTATCGGAGAGGTTTTTATTCCTCAGGGTAGGACCAATAACTGACAGGATTTCAAATCCACAGAGAGGAAAGGAGAAATGGAATTCCTCAAACGAAATAGATTTTTCTGAGAAATTTCTCTTTATAAAACGAGGCATATCTCTGAAATAGATTTGTTTCTGACGAAACTGCCCTCTAGGAAGGTAAATGACCCCATTTTGGAGATGGGTTTTTAATGGTTTTGTCAAATTCATAACCTTTTGCTCATAATTCATCCCGCAAAATCATGTCTTTGATATACAATTACGAGTTTGAACTCTATTGTATAATCATGGGTATGTAAAAACCTCAGGTGTTGGAATATTGGTTGTTGTCATTGATGTCAACCCTAGTCATGGGTTTTGGACCGCAAGATTGATGAAGGTATTTGGACATGAAGGACAATGCACATGCATATACAACACCCATGGATGGATAGTATACATCATGTTGTTT
>ML786125.1:166894-177800 GCA_009831015.1 Picea engelmannii
TGTGGCAGACTCTCATTACCTCTTTTTAGAGGGGCCTCCTACCCCTCATTGCAATTAATTCTTTTGAATTTAATTCCTTTAGTATTAGATTAGATTTCTTTTACTAATAATCCCTGTCAAGGAATGGCATGTTACAATTGATTCTGTTGCATATTCTCGATCAAAGAAAAGACCTACCAAGAAAGCAAAATCTTACTTCAAGAAGATTCAAGCTCCATTTTGTGAAACACCACTGTTCAACAATTTTTCCCCTTTTTTCTCATTGCTGAAACTCCACTGTTCAACAATTTTTTGCCTTTTTCCCCATTGCTGAAACACCATTGTTCAGCAATTTTTCCCCCTTTTTCTCATTGCTGAAACACCATTGTTCAGCAATTTTTCGCCATTTTCCCCATTGTTGAAACACCATTCTTAAGCAATTTTTCGCCTTTTTCCCCATTGCTGAAACACCACTGTTCAGCAATTTTTCCCCCTTTTTTTTCCCATTGCTGAAATACCACTGTTCCGCATTTTCGCCCTTTTACTCATTGTCGAAACATCACTTTCCAGCAATATTTGTCCTCATTTTTCCCCCTTTTTCCCATTGCTGAAACACCATTGTTCAGCAATTTTTCGCCCTTTTTTTCCATTGCTGAAACACCACTGCTCAGCAACATGTCGCCACTGCTGAAACACCATTTCTTCAGCAGTATTTTGCAACATCACTCTTCAACAAACATTTCTCTATTATTTTCTTGTTGCTGAAACACCAACTTTTCAGCATTCCCTGTCAATAAGCTCTTTCGCTCTCATACTACATTTTGTCCTTCCACGACCCTCTCTCATAACTAAACAGATCCTTGATACAATTTCTCTAATAAATCAAAAGTCTCCCCCATGGCTACTGCAGAACTATTATGGACAGGCACTATATTTTGTTTGAAGTACGAATCAAAGGTAAAGATGAGGTATGTAAACTTTATATGTAAATACAATTGAACTATGGTTAATGAGAAGATCCCGACTCATTATTATCACTCACGTAAAATCATTATTTTAGTCGTACTTGACGGGGGGAATATCGAAATCTTATACCATCATTTCACATGAACTGACTACCGTCATTCTTTTTTTACCCATCCTTTTGTTTGTTTCACCACCATTTGCATGCCTTCACCCGCAAAACTTACTCTGCTCAGAAGCAGTTACTTGACTCTCTGACGATGCATTTTACTAAGTTGTTAGCTATGGGAGGCCCCGTTATACGGTACGAACCCGCCACGACAGCCCTGTTAGAATTATATCCAGAAGTCTATCAAATTTTTCTACAGGCAGGCTGGCTAGGTTATTTTCAGAGGCTCCAGGGATTTGATCAACAACAGGTTCTTCAATTTGCTCGAAATCTTCAGGAAGATTATTCCATTATTCAAGGGGTTCAGATTCCAGTCACAGAGGATGATATAGCACAGGTTTCGGGTCTCCCTGTCACTGGCATTCGTTGGTTCAGCCGCAAACACATTATCCTTAATGCCCAGCAGGATTTTCTCTTACCAGGGGAACAAATTGAGCCTAAAGGTTGGGGTGTTCGACTTAGCTCGTTGCTGCCTCCTTGGCCGAAAGTTGCAGAGTTTGTCAAGCACTACCTCACCTATGAAGGCCGATACCAGGTAGTGTACCAGTACGATTTTGTCTTGTTGTCTCATTTACGACATGCTAGATTGGTGAATATTCCCCACTATTTGCTCGGATGTCTGAGAGATATGTCGCAATACTGTAAAAAGGCTAAAAATCCTGCCCTTTCCCTCACCCATCACCGTCTCGCTCAACTACTCATCCAAAAGGGTTTTTCCCAACAAAACCCTCTCCTAAACAACCCACCCATAGACCCTCAAGAAGTTGTTTAACATCCTGAAAATCTTCAGGAACAACAACCACAAAACCTTCCAGATCCTCCGGAAGTACCTAACAGTCCGCCTACATACCCAATTAATCCAATTAACCTTCCTACCATACCAAGCCTTCCCCACATCTTACCAGAATCATCCACTCCTACCGTTCATATCCTTAGCGATGATTCTGAACCAGATAATTATCCCTGCCCCATCACTGAGGAAAAACCCCCACGCAAATGAAAGAAGCAAATTCTCCCTTTTCCCTCCTTTTTACAAAGAAAATGAATAAGGACCTCAACAAGAGTAGCCACTACTACCACTTCCCTAAACCCCCAACCCATCTGGCTAAAAGCCCGTACACTTCCACCCTCCCAAATTCCAGAATTTCTACCTATTCCACCCATGGGAACTGAAACACAAGAACCAGAGGCTCAGTGTACTGCGACATCATCCTTTTTAAATCAAGTAGTTGAAACACAAGAACCAGCTACTCATCCAGTAGCTAAAACACAAGAACCAGTTATAGCTATTACATAAGAACCAGCTACAACTGAAACACAAGAACCAGCTGCTGATATTGTTACCAAAATACAGAAATCATATGCCCAGGCTGTCGCAAAACTACTTTCTCTACATCAAGAAGCTGAAATACAAGAGTCAGTTGATCTTGTAGCTGCTCCAAAAGAACCAGATAGTGCGGCCGTGACTGTTACACAAGAACCAGTCACCCCTCTTAATATACCCATGAAATATCAACAACCAGAACCAACAATGGCCTCTGTCCTACAAGAAAATGAGTTCCTAAGGTCTGAACTGGAAGCCTACAAGCAAGAGCTAGTAATGGTAAAGGAAGCCTATGATAAGGAACTTAAATTGTATACCCTGGCTCGCATAGCGACCATGACAGAAGAAAATACAAAAGAGAATCAGTGTAGAGAGTATATGTGCAGTCAATGTGGGGACATTTATTATCAAGCAGGCTACAAAGTAACTTAAATTCCAATGTCTGGAGCTTCCCCTGCACCCATGACTTTTGCAGTCAAAGAAGAAGACCATGTTGTTACACAAGAACCAATAGGACCTTCCAAAATTAAAAATGAACCCTAGCCTACAACAACTGCCACATCTGAAGCCCCTGTTTTTATTAATAAAACTATACAAACACTGCCTATTGATGAATCTGCCCCTCATAGCGAGATCAATACCCATACTCTTGTGGAACAAGCCACTCAGACCCTACCTCAGCCTATCACTTGCGATGTTGAAACACAAACTCAACCATGGGATGAGCAAGCGATAATGGACAAATGGAAAAAAGAGTCTATTGTTACACAGGACAAAAGCCTGTAGGAGCACAGACTACTCTGGCTAAACCACATCTATTCAAACTGGGAAGCTTTGGAGCAAACATGCCAAGAATCCCATGCCCATAAGAAGCAGAATAAAGAGCTAAAAGGAAAATTGCTCCTGGTGTTTGACTTGGCACAAAAATTGTTGGCTGCAAGGAAACCATCCTCTAATTACTCTCTTTTCCTCATAGAACGACTTACATTTTTTCAGATTAAATCAATTAAAGAAGGCAGACCCCATGCAGTGTTAAATCCAACAGATTTTGTTAGAACCTTTGCAGAAGATTCTACTATTGATCAACACCTCCTATGTGAGGTATATCTTCATAATGAGGCCATCCCTGAGAACCGACAGCTTAACCTTAACCCTCTTGTCGGTAATATCCAGATTCGGGCACTCACCTCCTTTCTTAACAATCAAATTACATGGCAGAATGAATTCCTAGATGCCAAGCATAACGAGCATAACCACCTCCTCTGGATACGGCCAGAACCACAGAACACTGCCACCTTTGTTGCAGAGTATTATCAGTTTTTTAAGAAACCAGGGATGATTCAATATATTCGACAACTACAGACAATAGTACTTCAGGATTGTCAACAGTTTATTAAATCCACAGAGATTGCTGCCCTACAAGCAAATAACATGTTTTGGCAACAATCTTCTGAGAAAAAACAGGAACACAATCCCTTTAGTCCTACCAATCTTGAGACAGCAATCTCCCGGGTACCTAGCTACATCAAATGCGTTCAGCAATGTGCTGAAAGCTGGATAGGTTATCAGTTCCATTTTCCTATTCTGTGGATGTCAGCAGAGAAATATCAAGTTCATCATAAGTTGCCCAAAAAGGATGAAACAACAGCTTGGCAAAGGCTACAACGCGTTCAAGGATTCAGAGCTCCAACAGACAGCACTTTCCATAGCTACTACTTAAGTAATTTGCACGCTCAGAGTCGGTATTCAGATTATGATTCAGATTGAAGTTACCTGAGGACATGCAACCTTTTAGTTGGGGGGGGATGTTAGGAACCTATAATGTACCTTTTTGTTCACACTTTTTGCTACCATTACATCCTTTTTCCACTCACATTTAAGCTTACATTATCACCTTACCCTATCTTTCCAAAGGTATATAACGTCTCTTCTCTTTGCTATATGTTTAATTTGTTTTACATGTAATTTTACATTACTCTCATACTTAACCATCAATCAGAAATATATAGTGCTGAAACAGTTAGAACTACAGATTATTTTTGTTGCTTGAAGGCCCATTGCTGAAATAGTCAAAAGCACGCAAACCCCGTTGCTGAAACAGTCTGTGGTCTGCGATGCTGAAACAACAATTCACACAATAGTAAGGAGTTGTTACACTGGCCACAACAGCCGCACCTTAAGACAGCATAACCATTGTTGTTGCTTGAGACCACGTTGCTGAAACAGTCAGAACGCAAATCCCGTTGCTGAAACAGTCTGTGATTTGCGATGCTAAAATAGTATACAACAGCAGTAACAAGAAGATAAATAAAGAAGTTGTTACACCGGCCGCAACAGTCCAGCTATTGTAATAGAATTCTGTTACGGGAGATCAGGATATCATATTCCAGTATAGAAGATTAGATCTGACTAAGAATAGGATTTGTATGTACACATGTAATTTGATTATCAATTGTGTTGAGGGGATTCTCCTCTTTAAATAAGGAAAAATCATCATTAGAGGGGATCCTTTTTGGCTAGAAAGAAATTACAGAGAAGGATGTGTTCACTTTAGACATTGTAACATGGTACAGTTGACAGATGAATAAAAGATTATTCTGAGCATTCATTCTTAGTTCCTTTCGTTTCTGGGGAATCTTGTGAGAAGGGAGGGCCCACCTTCTTCACAAGATTCACCCATTAGTTCTGTAGTGTGTTAGTATTATTTATGTTCAGGCCTTGATTAAATTATGTTTTGTTGAAACTCTACTTTACTGAACTTTGTTTTGTTGAAACTTTGTTTTACTGATTGTTATATTGTTTTCATATGATTCATGCTTGGGTAACTATTAATCATTCTGATTGGTAATTTTGTTTGATGAATTTATGAAAGTGTGATAATCAGAGACAGGTGTTGAAGATTCCTGCTTGGGGAATAGGGTCATGTTCTCTGTTATGAGATAATTAGCCTTCAGTATGTGTCAATCATTTTGATTAGTAATGAGTTCATAAAAGTGTGATAATCGGAAACAGGTGCTGAAGATTCCTGCTTGGGGAATAGGGTCCTGTTCTCTGTTACAGAATAGTTGGTCTTTTCTTTTGCAGTATCTTGAAGGATTTCTTTCCTAGGTTGTTGTTTCTTAATGTAATCTAGGATTCTTCAGATAATTATTTCTTTAAACTTTGAACTCTGCAATAGGTAGGTTTCTTTTCTGTAATTCAAAGTAGAACTTCAGTTTGTTCAAGGCAAGGTGTGATTAATGTACTTTTACTACAACTCTATATTTCTTTTGAGATTAAGCATATACAGTGTGTGATTTCCTTTGAAATAAACAGACTTCCCTGGGTTGACAATTTATGTAACACTCGATTGTTTAGTTAATAAGCAATTACAGTGACCAACAGAGATGTACAATCGAATTGAGGTCGAACTCCAAGGGGTACAGCAGGCCCTTCAGTCTAGTCGTGCAGTCTCCACTGTGCCTCTGCCATTCGAAACACCAAAACTGGGAGATGAACGAGCTCAACTCCACCGGCTCACTGATACAGTTGAAGCTCGCCTTAGACAAGCACGAGAGGAAACAGAACAAGCCACCTAGGCTTTGATGCAAGTACAGGGAGTACTTGTAGAACAGTGTCGAGATGCATAACAGGAAAAAATTTCCCTTCAAGCGAAGTTCGATGAAGAAAAAGCAAAGTTGCAGCAAGGAAAGGAACAGTTGCTCACTGAGCAGCTCGAAGTGAAGGAAGCGGTCAACAGATAACTTTGCTATGTGACAGTCGTAGAAATAAAGACAGAGGATCAAGTCATGAAGCATGTAGACCAGCTCGCAGAGGCCATCCAGAAGCTACAGCAATGCATAGAAGACTTGGAGCTACGCGTAGTACCTGAGACCCCACAGGATGTAAGGGACCAATGAGAAGCAACTGCTTGCAGTGCATTTGAGAGACTAAAGGCCCTTGCTCTGGAATGCAAGTAACTTAGTGCCCATAGTTCCCTGACATATGAACAACTTATTGAGAATCTAGAATTAAAGGCACTGGAGTCACAGCTCCAAGAAGCGAAGCAGCAAGCCGATACACTACAAGCACAGTTGAAGTACATGTCAGCTATAGAAAGAATGAAGTGATCTCAAGAGAAGTGCACTACCCAGTAGTAGATCCACACTATACAAAGCAAAGCGATGGAAGTCACTCAAAGGATCCAACCTGTACAAGACAAATCTTACCAACTGTTTACAGAAGTAGAAGGCAGAGGAGCAGAGAAAGAACAAGTTGTCACCATAGCAAAATAGCACCTAGAAGGACCTGTGGATGATGCACTCATCCAGAAGTTCGCTGAATAGGAGGGTGTAGCACAGTAGCAAGTCCAAACAGCTCGAGCCAAGCTCGAGGATTTCGAAGAAGAACTGATCAGACCAAAGTAACTTGGGACAAGTCACGGGTGAGTGTTGCAGGCATGTTGGCCCTTGACCAAGTTTTGAGGGATATTAATCAAGTTTGACCTATTTTGGGACTTCGACGACCTATTGAAGGAGGTGCGCAAGACGAAGCAGAGATCGCAAAATCTCGGCCCCTTTTTGGGTCATTTTTGGGATTTGGGAATATGTAACGGGAATGGGATGTCGGCCCATGGGTTTACCCATGTTTAGGCCTATTGTGTATGTATAAATAGAATTCTAGGCAATGTAAGAAGTAGTAGAAGTAGTTGAATAGTGCGCAAGTGTTGTGCAAGTTGGCTAAGTGTTAAGAGTGGGATCTATGTGATCAAGAAGTGTAAGGCTTTGTGCATACTGTGTGAGACTTGCAGAGCTAAGTGCAAGTCATTGTAAAAGACTATGGAAGGCTTTGTGCTATAACGCAAGGAAGGAGGATCTAGCGAGCTGCGCAAATCTCATGTCTTATGCGGAGTGATGGTTTTTGTCTCTGTGCATGTAGATGACTGATTGAAGACAATAAAGAAGAAGAGTTGGTGGACGTAGCCCCAAGGTGGGGGTGAACCACATAAATACTATGTTATTCTGCTCTGTGCGATGTTCTGATGTGTTTATGCGTTATGTGCTAAGTGATTTGATAGAGATATCAAATCTGCTCATGCTTTGTGCTAATGATGTGTAAGAATGTTAGATCTGACCTCTGTGAATGTGCTTAGTGCTTGATCTGCTAGATATAATCTACATGTTTATGATAAAGCACTTATATACATTAGATCTGGGTGAATGCTGCGATGCTCTGTTTTATCTGCAAAGTAGATATTGGTAAAGTATTGATGAATGTTAACTGTTAAGTGCTCTATTTAGTGTTATAATCACAAATCTGTGTCCCAGCTAAGGTTGCAATCACCTGAGTCCTGCAACCACCCTTGCCTCTACCTCGGGTGAGACTTCATCTGCTTCGCAGGTGTTGCCAAAAGGGTCGGTAGTTAGGGTTTTGTTGGTGCGTTTTTGTGGCGTTGAACCCTGGGTCTGCCCCTGTGCCAACACTCATGTATGGGGTTTCCTAGGATATATCTTGTGTTCATTTGTATGTGGATAGTGTGTTCTTTTGCTTATTTCATTGAATTATGTATTCAATTATTTTCACAAATTCAACGAAAGCTAATAATTAATCAATATGGGATCTAAGGAAAATTAGTTGCATAGTCTAAGATTTCATAATATTATAAGATTTGTTGCGACGAACTATTCCAATGGAATATCCAAGGAAATGTATAGATCATATTGGTATCAGAGTAGTTTTCTTTAGGGTATTTGTGGAAATTTGTAGAATCTAGGAATTGGCTTAAGAAGAAAGTTTCAAAACCCTAACCATGGAGGATGAATCTGTTCACAACAACCCGTAATATCCAATACAAGATAAATTTGCAAGGCTGGAAGAGAAATTCATTTATCTCTCTCGTAATATGGACCTCCTCGTGGAGGCTCTCGCAAGTAATCTTGGACCATTCAAAGGGGTCAGAGGCTCTAATTCATAGATCAAGTCAGAGGGGAAACCGGGAGATAATGAAAACCCAGAAAAGAAGTCGAGGAAAGAACCTGAGACAGAGCAGCCAAGTTACAGTGTCATTACCCCTTCACATTATTTATTTAAAATGGAATCAAAAGTGGATATCAAGCCATACCAAGGTGATATCAATGCAATTAATTCAGATCATTAGTTTCAAAATTTAGAGGTCTATTTCAGTGTCCACCATATAGGAGACGAGAAGAATATTTTGTTTTCCAGATTGAAATTAGAGGGTCATGCATTAACCTAATGTAAAATTCACATGGAAACACTTAAGTTGGAGGGTGATATGCAAGTAATTAAGTGGGAGGATTTCAAAATCCTCATTAAGTCCTAGTTATAACCTATTGGGTATGCATACGACCAATGGATGTGTTGTCATTAGAAAAGGAAAGGGAAAACAAAGTGTGCAAGAGTACACCACTGAATTAAAGAAGATGGCTATCATGTAGGGTATCTCTCCCAAGAACCCATATGTACTCCTCAAGTATTTTTGGGGTCTACATAGTCATTTATGAAATAAAGTGATGCTCTTCAAGCTTAGGATATTTGATGAGACCTGTGTGCAAGCACATTATCTGGAAAATATAGGCCACAAAAAAGGACAACCAAGTGGTTCCAAGCAAAAAGAGCACCAAGACGCTTCCAAGGAGGGAAAAAAGAAGTCGAAAGGAAAAGACAAGAAGATGAAATCCACAAAACATCAATGCAAGGATCCAAATAACCACTATAACCATTGTAATATTGATAGTCACACTTACTAAAAGTGTTGGAAACCACATCCAGAGTTTATCCCTAAGAACCGTTAGAAACATCCTAAGAAGATGAAACTTCTAGCCATGGATTCAAGCAACTAGGTAGAGAATATCTCAAATTTGGATGAGAAGATTGTCTGCACTTCAGTGTAGAAGGAGGTGAATTTGAGTATCCTTCATCACAAGGAATATAATGAGATGAAAATACTCTTCCATATGAATATCTGAGTCAAGAGGACCAAGGTAGATACTCTATTCGATTATGGTTCATAGGCTAATCTCATAGCAGTCGATCTGGTCATCAAGCTTCGGTTGCAGGTTCACAATTATCCCATCCCATATCCATTGGGGTGGGTAAACAAGGATGTAGAGATCAAGGTCATGAAACAATGTAAGATCAAATTTCAGGTAAGTGCATATTTTATTAATGAAGTGAAGTTAGATGTAGTACCCCTTGACATGTGTGGAGTATTGTTTGGAATCCCCTACATGCATATGAGGGATGAAACCTTCGTGAGGAGAGTGAATTAGTACCACCTGATCAAGGATGGGAAGTCTTTCATCAACAATGCACATAAATTTAAATCGAATATCTTACTAGTAAGTGCCAACCAAGCCAAAAATTTGAATAGTTCAAGTAAGAAGTATGTTTTTATTTCCTTATGAGAGACTCAGTCAGGTGATGAATCGGTAAGAGTAAAGGCATCCCTAGAGGTATGTACTAAAAATTAGAAAAAAAAATTGGAGTCATTGCATGCATACATAGGAGTGTTCCAGGAGACTAAAGGACTGCCACTTAAGAGGGAAGTGGATGTTAAGGTCCTAACCCGCACATCGGTAGATCAATGTATTCGGATGTAATAAAGGTCAATATTAATAAGGCCTTTCAATAAAATAGAATAAGGCGAATGTAAGAAGACCTAATAGAAGCTTCCACTTCTAGAAGGATATTCCTCTAGATGCTTCTCTTAATAGACATATTTATTATAAATAAGGGTCGAGGGTATGAGAACCCTAGCTTGGAGATTATTGTAACAGAGCACTGCTCGATTGGAGGTTGCCCCCTCGAAGAGGCCTGTGAACATTGCTTTCTGAATCAAAGTGCTATTTTTATTGCTATTGTTATATCATTTATGTGTATTGTGAAGATTATGCTGGATATTTTACTGTTACTTTGCCATTTCTATCATTTTATTTCTATTCTGCATATTTTATATATCTGGTATCTTGCAAGTGGTATCAGAGCACTTTCCTTGGCAGAAATTGTGGGTATTTTTTTTTCAGGGTAGAGACGTATTCCAACATCTTTAAGCCACAGAGATCTGTGGTTACACGCATAAACCCGTGGTTGAGGGATTCATACACGCAGGAAATACAAGTGGTTCTTAAGCACACATTTGTTGGCCACCCTTGTAACCCTGTTGGTACCCCTTCGAGTGGTAGCGCATCAGACAACACCTGTGTACGGATCGGCCTAGATTTCCTGAAGCCCTCTTTAGATAAACCTATCGGCCGTCGGACTGCTATAGTGTCACCGAGAACAGCACTCGGGAAAATACTCTCTAGTACCTGGGTAGTCGGGTAGTATGGCTAAGGGTACAGTCTATCCTCCTTAGTTAGTGCCCTGAGATATTGGGCCGAGTACTACTGTTGGACCCTGCACGTATATCAGAGAGCTATAGCACAGGGAAAACCCTTGTCTGTAGAACCCTTGAATACCTAACCCTTGGG
>ML786125.1:202063-225501 GCA_009831015.1 Picea engelmannii
TGAATCAAGTAAAATACAAACAGAAAATCCATCCAACATTACCAGTGTTTCGTGTATGACTGCGTAAACGATTGAAACCCCAATAGAATCCATGCATCAATGATTCTCCAAACATTACACTAACTTTCAAGGCCAATCCAATGATTAGTTCAACCATATGGATAAGGAGAGGAGAGTTCGGTTCGCAACAAATCCCTTGATATATATAAATTTCTAAACGATTTCCTAAAGATAAATACACTCTTAAGATAGTTTTTGAATGAAATCTAAAGTTATTAACCCAACAATTTCCATTGGCATATATGCACAGAAATAAGTTTTATCCTTCAACCGGATTAAATTATAAAATAAGAATTTAAAAAGACAAACCAATTACCAGTTACCATAGACCGGATATAGAAATTGTTGAAGACAAGCCTCTCACCGGAAGAATTTTGCACCACGCCCTCCTTCACTTTCTAATCGAGAGACTTCACCAGTACCTCCCAGCCAATGTTAGGGGTACTTTTCTTCCCCCTTAGCCCCCCGAGCCGCAAAGGGTCCATGCACACACACAACTAGAATTCCTCTAGCTCCCAACTCACCTCACAAGGTAGAGCCACCAATCTCTCTCAAGTTGGGTATCCAAACTCTCACAAGTAAAACCAGTCAAAAATTCTGCAACATAACTTTACCCATGACCCGTGTGATCCATCTCTCCTCTTTTCCATTTGTTTTATACAATTTCCTTAATGACACATCCCCACTTGCACAATTAATTCACTTTTTAATAAAATAATTTAGAATTATCTCCCCCTTACACTTGTCACCCTTTCCCCAATTTGCACAATTAAATCCACATTTTATTTTAATAAAATTCAATTTCTCTCATCCTTCCTAAAAGCACTCCTTAACTCACTCCTAGTTGACTCTTTATTCCCCTTATTTCCAATTAATCATTGATGCCTTTCTAAAACTGAGTTGAGTTAAAATAGGAATCTTCTCCTAGTTATACTAGTGTTAACTAGACTCTAGATTATGTTCTATGAGTACCCATTCCTTTAGCTTTATTCCATTCTTACCTTAAATTCCAATTTGGTAATTACTTTCACATATGTGTATTAAATCAATATTTAGATTTATTTTATTTTCCTTGATTTCTTAAATAGATTTACTTCATCCCCTCATTATTTAATTTATAAATTTAGTTTTTAGTGTTCTTACTAACTTAGAATTAGGCTTAATTAAAATTTTAATGCAAAGGCTTAGACTCATATAGGGATTATGATTAATAAATTCAATCCTTAATTAATTAATTAATCAATTGATCTGGTAGTGCTCAAGATTTTACAAGGTTAATTATTCACTCAGGGTTTTCTAGGCCACCTAGATTCATTGACTCAAATATATTTACGTGACGTGCCCTTCAAGACACACTCTATGCTCCAAGAGTGCCACTCGCCTTTGATTCAAATTTTTAATTATGTGACGTGCCCTTTAAGATGCACTCTGTGCTCCAAGGGTGCCACACGCCTTTGACTGGTTTTGGTAGTTTTCCAACCCCTGGAATCAACACTCCATTCAGGCGACCTTGTGAGAGACTAAGGGATTCTAAGGAATAAGGACCCTGCCTTATTGTGCGCCCCTTAGAAATCTTCGTGAGCGACTGTCTCAGTCTACCCTCGTGACATCGTGGACCTATAGAACTAGCTAATCGTTAACCCACAATTTGATCCACAGCGAGAGTGATAGTAGGTTGTGACAGGGATGATGCCACACCTCTCCTTCAATATCTGGTCTATGTGCATGGCCCCTTTACTCCTTATGTGAGTCATATTAGCAAGCAATCGTCAGCCTACATCCATCAAAGAAACATTGTCAATGATCCATAAACAACATCATAATATAATCGATCATATGTCACATATGCATGAATGAAATACTCAAACCAATACAACCCACTCCCCAACTCAATATGGAGTCCAAGGAGGCCCATTGATGCCATTGGCATCCCAATCTGTCAAGTGTCCTGCACACTCAGGAAAAACTCGTCAATAGTATATGTCAATACACATATAATAAATAACATAAAACCATAATCCATCAATATCATCATAAGGATCCATGAGCGAAACAATAACCATGTACTATAACCATATCACTTGCATGCAATTGTCCTCATAGAATAAGTCAATAACATGTGCTCGCAAGAGTGAGATGTTATATAATTTTACTAAATTTAGGAGTTTCTTGGGGGCATAACGGTACCTATGGAAGTTCAGAGCATCTTTTTCAGTGACAATTGCACCACTCTACGCTATAACAACTAGTGGTAAGAGATTACAGTGGGGAAAGAATTAGCATAAATATTTTGACAAGCTAAAACGGAAGATCAATCAAGCACCAGTTCTCTCATTTTCTAACTTGTTAAATCCAAAGGGGGGAGAGACAGATGCAAGTGGGTATGCTATGGGAGAATTTTTATGCAAGGAGGTAAGCAAATTATTGACAAGTCTTAAATCACCCTTTGTCAACAAGGGGTTATCCCCGATAAGAAGTCCCAATTAGACCTCTCGCCCTTTGGAATAGGGAACCCATCTGAATTATGCCCCGATAGCCATTTACGGTTTGGTTTTATCGGTTGCAGCCTGGTCCACCGATGAGAGTGAATGATGGATGGTTATGTAAATGGAATATGTATATGAAGACTATGTAAATGCATAAATATATTCTACTTCTAATATATCATGTCCTAGCCAGGAGTGAATTAACATAAGTGAATGAGTTGTAATGAAACTAAGCTTTGCTTAAAACCCCACTCATATGGTTGTCATGAAGGTGAAAAGTTAGAAACACATGTATACACATACCTGACCAGAGAATTCTAAATCACATCTACACATACATCTACAACTCATATACTCAAGGCATAAAATATAAGAAAGAATAACAAAACTGTAAGACTAACATATATTGTGTTAGAATAGTCCATATGCAAACATGTCCTTACAGCCCATGTGAATAGCATACATTATGCTTGAAACAGTTTGAAAAAAACAATGATACATGCAAGTTCTTCTCTCTATCAAAAGATGGCCCTGAGGGCTTCCCTGTATTAACAGTTTCAGCAATAGTACATGAAAACTCAAAGGAATGGCTCTTCAATTTTCGTTGACACTATCTTCCCAAAATAGATAGTTGTCATGAAGGTGCAAAGTTAGAAACACATGTATACACATACATGACCAAAACAATCTAAATCACATCTACACATACATCAACAACGCATGTACTCAAGGAATAAAATATAAGAAATAGTAAAAAAAATGTAAGATTAAGATATATTGTGTTAGAATAATCCATAAGAAAACATGTCCTTACAGCCCATGTGAACAACATACATTCCGCTTGAAATAGTTTGCAGCAAAATAGGGACACATGCAAACTCTTCTCTCTATCAAAAGTTGGCCCTGAGGGCTTCTCCTTATTAACAGTTTCAGTAATAGTACATGAAAACTCCAAGGAATGGCTTCTCAATTTTTGTTGACACTGTCTTCCCAAAATAGTTCAGAAATGTACAATGTTTGAAGAGCCAAAATCCCTTTCTTTGGGTACAATCCTAGTATTTATTGAATCTTAACATGACTCTTGACCTTCTACCTACCCTAGTGACCTTTCATTTCATATATTTTGTTTGTATTCCCTTTGTAATGATGAGAGGGAAAGACAGTGGTTACAATTCGAATTTATCTCCTAGTGTTGGTGAGTCATCATAGATTTCGGCTATGGTATGCCTCTCTTCCACCGTAATGACTAGTTTGAACATTGGAACACCTTGGTCGTCAAGTTTGGCAGTTGATCATCATGGGGTTTAGACCTCCTCTTCATCTATTTGAATTGGATTCCCTTTGTTGCTCCTCTACCACTACTATAGTTGTTTTTATTGTTTCTTTTTCGTCCTTGGTTGTAGATCGCATGTGAGGATGTCGAGTACAACCTCTTCTTGGCATCAGTTACCTGACACCATTTAACATGCAATAGATGAGTGATCTCAAAATAAAACATTCAAATCAATCATTTAAATCCAAAGTAATGAAACACTAAGTAATTGGGATTTCATATAAACTTCTCTTAATCGTATTCTTGGTTCCTCTGCTTGCAGTTGAGATGTTGTGTTCACCCGATGCTATTGACAAGTTTCATATATTAATTTTGAAAAATGAAGACAATTGGTTAGTAATTTATTAAATTGTATAACTGGGAAGTCGTAGATCTCATAAATCCATTTCCAACGGTATAAAGAACGTGTGAAATGGATGCTCAAGTCGAATGTTATGGCCAAAATACGAACAGTACTATGGGGGGGTGTTGTCCCTTTTCGAAAGAGTTAATGGGAAATCATCCAATTTGCTTCGGAGGAGTTAGTGGGTACTCCTCTGATTTGCATCGGAAGAGTTAGTGGGAACTCCTCCTATGTAAATCGAAAGACTTCTTGGGAATTGTCCCGAGTGAACCAGAGGCCAAGTTATGAACTTCGTCGAGTGTGGTCCCGTGCCTATCTTGATAACTTCTATGAGTGATTGTGTCAGTGCACATTGTTTTAAGCTCTCTGGTAAAGTGGTTGTTGTAATACTTGATCCTATACTTTGTCTCTGTATCATTGTCATGGGTGCATTGGTTTAGATCAAATCGTTGTGTAATATTTTCGTGAAAGCTTGATTTCAAGTGATGGTGCTTGGTTCAGTTTTGGATTTAAATAATTTCATGAGAGGGGAAAAAAATATTTTAAAGTAAATGATTTCAAAAATAATTAAAAAAGTTAAAATGGGGTTGGTCCCCACTCATTCCACTTCACATTTGAATCACATGTAATGGATGGCATATATGTGTAAAATGTTTTAATATCATGGCATTTTTTATTTTTTTTAGCTTAAAAGTGTTTTGAATAAAGTAACTATAAGGGGAATGGGGTGGCATGGGCACACCCTTTCTCCCTCCCATTCCATGAAAATCATTGTATCAACTAGCATAACCCCAAAGGGGGTAAAGGAAACACTGAAGTGAGATCAAATTGTTATGTTGTTTGAACATTTGGGATTTTTTTTATTGTTCTGGAACATGAATATTTACGAGAAGTTTGAAAATGCTCACTTGACCTATGATTTTTCACCAATGTCAATTCTATGGACTAAACGTATATTTACAAGAAGTTTGAAAATGCTCACTTACATCTGATTTTCCACCAATGTCAATTCTATGGACTAAATACAACATTGTTTCGGGCTTAGCTTGTGTATACATACCGTCTCGGAGACGCCTCAACTCAATCATAGAGATAAACAGATCATCACTCTCTGAGGTTCTCATAAGGCAAGTAGACAACATTTTCCCAAAACTAACCAGGATCGTTTCATAAATATATGGCTTCAACTTTTTAGTGTTACATTTCCATGTCTCAATGGAGAAAGCTAAACCTAGAAATTGTTGGAATCCAGCAAACTCAATACTTCATTGCCTAAAATATTACATAAAACACATATGTCAATTCTTCAATGCCTAAAATATTAAATAAAACACATATGTCATGTATTTTTTTTCAACGTCAATCTGTTTCTCATTGAAATATGCTCACCTTTTTTCTCAACTCTGCAAAACTTTGATAAAATTTGATAGCCACTATGTCATCATCAAAGCATACCTTAAATACTTTCTAAAATAAAATAAATCTAATAAATTACAATGTAACTTAAATACTTTTTAAAATAAAATAAATCTAACAAACAAGTACTTGAAAACACTAAAATAAAATATAAATACTTAAGAAAACATTAAAATAAAATAAATATAACAAGTAAGTACTTATGAAAAATATCATTAATACAAGAAACAAATGTATTAAAAATCTAAAAACACATAAGGTTGTGGCTCTTACAAAAACAATGTCTTGAACTTTGGCGATCAAAAACTCAAAACTACTCCTCTTCAACGATTTTGCAATAAATTCCTTTCAAAAACCTTGCCATTTATTTATCGCTAGGGTTTCAATAATAATACTTTCCACGGCCAGTACATTTTCAAGTTTAATTCCCTTTTCTTAAACTCTACTTTAAGACATACACAACACATGAAATTGGAATTATGTTTCCATATATAATTAATTTGTAAATTTCAACAAGATCTATGTCAGAAAAATGTGTGCTCTAAATCCTCTACATCATCAAATATTTGGCAAGGGTTGGGATCCGATCCTAAAACGCATGTATTCTTGAATTCTGCCTCCAAATAAAGACAATTTATGAGATGATTTTTTTTGTTTTTATTGCATGTGACCAACTCAGATACCAATAAAGCTTTATAAGACCCTCTCTCCATGTGACCTTACATTTCCAATAAATACCTTGGATGTACTACTCAATATTCACTGTGCCATGTGTCCATAAGAAAATGAAAAATGGAGTCAAGAAAATGAAAATTGGAGTCACTGCGCCATGTGGTGATCAAAAAGTTGAAATTGTTACCTGTGGAATTATTTTATACATTTAAATGAAGCTAGATGTTTTCACATCCTTTTCTCACCACATAACAATTATATACAGGGCATGGTATGCAAAACAGTCAGCCAGAGTTCACAATTACTATTAGGTGACAGAATTTAAGAGAGCAGCCAGCACACGAAAATTACACACAAATAATAGATTGTATTACAATATCAAATCCCAAGATACAATAGGTATATGTAGCTGGAGTTAGATCCAACCAATTCCAAACATAGGTATGAAGGTTGAGATAATATCTCAACAGCTCCTACAAAATCTCAAACCAACTCTAAACTTAGAACACAACATTAATGGAAGCATTATCTTCCAACACCCCCCTTTAATGCTTACATCACAAAACACAATTGCAAAATAGAAAATACAATACKGACTCTTGTCTGACTGGTCTTCATCAGCTCCTACACCCACTYTGATGCCTCTGGACTGCGCTCTTTCTCTTCCTCTTCTTCGAGCTTACCATTCAACTCATTTAAAGCATAAATGCTTCAGACCATCATTCATGAACTTGTACAATGGACAATTTGACAACTCGGCTCATCGGGGCTTCCGTGATAAAAAATGTCAATTATTGATGCATTCTATGAACATGCCTCCATCTGTCGGATTTTTGCTTTCGGCTATCCTTCAGTGTCTAGAAGAGCAGTCTGGATACGGAATGTCCTCAACATTCAATTATACAAGGTGACTTCCAATAAGAACAGTTGTTCTTGAAACTGGGGCTGCCAGCTTATATCAAGATACAAGAGTTCCTACTTTCTTTTACAACATAAGTAACACTCACACAAGATCTGAATTCATCATCTTGGATCTTCATTCTGCACCTGCAACTTGTTAGAGTAGTCAATTCTAACAATCTTTGCTCTTTACACATTGAGTTGACTAGATTCAATATGTTTCAAATTCCAAGATCTCATACAATATTCAATGCATATTCATTGAATTCATAATCTCTCAAACTCACTAAACTGTAACTCACACATTAACTAAATATATATATATATATATAAATAGAAAGACATGATTGACAGTCTACGGTGGCTTCCAACTCACAAACAGACAACACACAGTTTGATATGGGCGCATCACTCGCAATACTTTACAATGTAGCAGATCTAAGCATGGACAGCAGCCTTCAGACGGGGTTATTTTTCCTTTCCGCAGCTGCTCCTTCAAACACACGCCTCAGCAAATGGTTCATGAAATTCTGCACAGTGGTTTTCTCCACATAGGCAACTCGTCACCAGATTTGGCGAATGCTTAATAACCTTCACGGGATTTGCTGAGCCAAAATATTGGCTGGAAATCAACCATATTTTGCAGTGATTAAAACAATGTCCAATCAACAGTTCTTCCGCTGTACCATCCTCGGTGGGGTTTGAATCTCTTCACTGGTTGCACAAGATCTCTTCTACTGCGGCCTGCGAATCTGAAACAGACATGGAGTGCACTTAACTCTTATGGCAGCAACAATATATCACACAGCAATTCTGGATCGCAAGCACACAGCAATGTTCGTGGCAAGCACACAGCAATTCTGGATCGCCCAATCTCCTTCACGCTAGCAGGTTTACACAGGCCTCCCTTCGCCTATATCTAAGAGTTTTCTCTACGGGAGTAAGCCGGCTCACTCACAAAATAATTTAATTGGCACACATAAAAACTTTCACATAGAAAATAAACTCACTGAACTATCTACTCTCCTACAGCAGTGGTTTGACAATCATTGCTCTCATATTCCAGCCCTTCTGGTGAGAGAGTCAGGGCTGTTCTAGCTCTGATACCATGACAGAATTTAAGAAAGCAGCCAGCACACGAAAATTACACACAAATAATAGATTTTATTACAATATCAAATCCCAAGATACAATAGGTATATGTAGCTGGAGTTAGATCCAACCAATTCCAAACATAGGTATGAAGGTTGAGATAATATCTCAACAGCTCCTACAAAATCTCAAATCAACTCTAAACTTAGAACACAACATTAATGGAAGCATTATCTTCCAACATTAGGGCTATGCTCCAAAAAACTCTCTATAAAGTTGCTAATAGTTCCAATCTTTTTGTTGCAAAGAAAGATGTTGCGCCGTATAATTCAGTAGTGAATAGTTCCAATCTTTTTGCTGCAGAGAAAGACACTGCGCCTTATAATTCAATAGAGCATATCTACAGTTTGGCGTAGTGTTGGAGAGATATGTCCAGAAAAGACTGTGAAGTGTGCCTACGCTTTGCCTTGTCAAAAATATATAACAGTACCACAACTGGAGCTATTGGATAATGACTCGAATCTTTGAGATGCTATTTTCGTGTGGAGGTTTATGCATTTTTCAACCCTCTAATTCTCTGGAAGAAGTGCTCAAGTGCAAGAAAACCGACTTGAAGAGAACCGACCTGTAGGTAGTATCTATGTTACAATGGGTAACAGAATATGCAAGAGAACCGACTTGAAGAGAACCCACATACACAGGTAGCGTTCCTATCTCACCTACATGCTGTGCATACCTCCCTTGTAGATAGTGTCTTCGGTACAACCGCTGAAAAAAGTAGCCTCCAATAAATGTAGGAATGGCTTCATTTATTACAAGGACAAAGATAGAGTGCAAGCCGATTTAAGATGGCACAATCTCAGGGAGATCCGAGAACACTAAAAACAAACGAAGTGGCAGCGATGGGGCAATGTTCGATAGGTTTTCGTTGATATGTTGTGGCAATAACGTGGCATGATTCGATAGGCTACAAACAGACGACGAAACTCCCAGAAGAACTCTCCCTTAAAAAACGCCTTCGGCGTAATAAAAGTACATATCTATTTAAACTTAATTGTGCAACATGTAAAGGTGCACTTCTCCTTAAAATTGAATCAATGTACATGGATCTATTTTAATATCCATTATGTAATTCTAGGTTGTGCAGCCTGGAGATAGAATCTCCAAGTTGTTGAACCTAAAATTGCTCGATTCCTTCGAATTGAATCCTTGAATATGAAGATGGACCTGTGTTAGTATCCATTCTAGGTAGCCCAACTTGAATATGGGAAACTCCAGTGTGCATAACCTCGAGATGTACACTTCAGGTTGTGTAACTAATATTTCATATGCCTTACACAAACATACAGATGAGAAGAGTTAATGAATCACCTCACAACTTACAATGCAATTACAGTTGTAATTTTTGGTTCTTAACTAACAATATTGGGCCTTTTGTTCAGGTTGGAATGGTGTTTAACGAGATGCTGAGATTATATCCCCCAGTTGAAAACGTTGTAAGACAAGCATCTAAGGACTTGAAATTGGGAGAAGAAATGGTGATTCCCAATGGTGTGAGTGTGATAGCAGACATATTATCAGTCCACAGAAATCCAAAGTATTGGGGTGGCGATGCAAATGAGTTCAGGCCTGAGCATGTCAGAGATGGAGTAGCAGTTTCCACATGCAGTCATCTGTCTGCCTTCATTCCCTTGGCCAATGGGCCGCAAGTGTGTCTTGGTCAGAATTTTGCAGTTCTAGAAGCCAAGGTAGCGATGTCCATCCTCCTCAAACACTTCAAATTCACATTTAGTCCATCATACAGGCAGACCCCGGTAGAATTCCTCACTCTCAGCCCCCAACACGGGATACCGATTATAGTGGAAAGTGTGCATTCAAGCTCAGATCATGCTTTCTTGTCGAAGATAATATTACAGTTAGTCCTTGCTTGTCGAAGAGCCTTAGACGATCGACCTCAAAGGAGCAATGCCAATAAAAATTCTATCAATTTCATCATCCTTGAGTCGGTCTGTTAATAGAAATGATAGCCAAGACAATCCCCATGGTCTTCTAATAGATAGGACCATTTGATTTTGCAAGAAATATTCAATTTTGGTATGGTGAACCTTCCACGAGGTGAAATTAAAAAAATCACCACTCAGCTACAAGAATTCGGTTAGGTTGAGGAGGCCAATATCTTCTACTGGTTCCAGAACCGAAAGTCCATAACTAAACAAAAGCAACAACACCATCAGTATGTACAGAGGGCTAAATCTAGCACAGAGAGGAATAGATCTGATCAATATAAATCTTTGTCGGCCACTACCACATATAATTCCTTCCTTGACACTGGTGAATCCTCCTCTTCTACTATGTCGACCACTTCATTTTTTAGCATCAGAATCACCAATTTTATCATGTTCAAATGATTGAAGAAGCAAATATTAATTGTACCACTCAAATATGTAGATCCATAAAACTGAGAATATTTTCCGAGGAATTGAAACCTTGTTTGTGTTTTTGGGTATTGGTTTTTATTTTTGTTTCTATATATGCTATATAGAAACAAATAGGATACAATTTCAACCTTCTGTTGCAATGTGTTTCAGAGAAATATAAAAGGAAATCATACAAATTGATACAACATTTTCCAATCCTACAAAATTTTTTGAACATTTGGATAGAAGTCAAACCTAATTCAAACTGGAGATCTAATCTTCAATTACTCCCAGAGATGTAGTGTTCTATGCATCCTCCTTGTATTTAAATCCCATAAGTGAATCATATATTGCACGATACACTATCACACTACACTTTGAATTGTGGAAGATGGTCTTTTCCATTGTTTGCAGTGTCATAAACAGGTAGTGGCGAAGAATTCTTCTATGTGTAATCTATTTTTGAACATTTTGGCAACTAGACAAAGTGAAGAAATATAAGATTGAGATTGAGATAAAAATACCAACTCATGGACTCCCATGAGCATTTAGTGAACTTCCGACGTGATAAGCACCCATGAACTCGCTCATTCTCAGCGACAGGTGAGCCCATCTCACGCTATCATATCTATGACCTCAAACACTTAATGATTCTCGTAGAATCAAACAGAAATGAAGGAAATGTGACTGATCCCAATGTATTGGTTATGTTGGTTAAAGAAGGTTCACTTTTGTTCAATTCCGAGTGAAGTACAATATTGAGATAAAAAATCGTCATTGTAGTATAGATCCAACTGTTATTGGCTCGCACACTGGCCTAGAATAATTTCTCTATCAACCGTGATAATACTTTCAAACACAGGGAACAACGACCAAATATATTTAAGTAAATCCCAGGGGTCTTCAGCCATAATATTAGTTTAGGGTTTTGGTTTCCAACACTGTTTGGGCATTTTTCTGAATAGATTTGATGATGAAGAACGTCAGTATTTTTCAATGGCGGAAGGGATACACAAAGCTTCAAGAGACAGAGAACCACACTATAGAGAGATTAATCAAGAGGACTATTCCTCAAGCTAATTTTCTATACAAGACCAAGTATCTTCCACGGCCGATCCATTTACGTTGATTCTCTATGAAAGTAAGCGGCCTGAGAAAGAGGTTAACTGGGAGGAAATATTCGATTTTCAGAGGGTGGGAATCTGTTTGGTTTATCGTATATGGCATGGAATGGACTAAAAATGGAGAGATTTGATTTGATTTGAGTAAATATAAACAAACAAAAGGGAAAAACATAATAAAAATGTAGTCAACTGACAGATGCATACACATACATACCAGAGTGGAGTAGTAGGGATTTAATTTGTTGATGGTTTAGGAAGTACCAGATTCAATGTCTTTATATTATTTCCAAAGCAGAGAAGAAATTACCTACAAGTATATTTTGGCAACTCTAATTATCATAGCCTTGCTTCATTTTGCAAGGCTTCTTCGCCGCCTCCATTTCTCGATCAAAGCTGTGAAATCATTGTCCAGTACAGGAGAGCGTGGGTGAAATTTGAAGGTAGGAATAGGGCACTAAGGCGGTGGATTTACAAATCACAACTGGCAAATTAGAAAGAACGCGTGGCATGTTACAAATAGGTATTGATAGACGACGAAATTAAGGACTAATTCTCATCAACTTCGTTGTGAAACAGGGCACTGGAAAAGGCCAAAAGAAAGGTGGGAAGAAAGAGTATGTATTTTTTGCTCTTCTGGAAAAGTGGAAACAGAAAAACATTTCATTTTAGAATGTGAGGCCCTCAAAGACAGCAGGGAAAATTATGCAGGTATTCTGGAAGCTAATTCTTGGGATAATCTATTCAGCAAAGAGTTTGTGGAGAAGCTAGGAGTGATTATTGTAAAACTTCACAGGAAAAAGGCCGAATACAAAAGCCAGATAGAAAAACAATCTGTCCCATAGGCTATTTTTAGCCTCGTGGACGTTAAAAATACCTTCTTTCTTTCTTTCGAAAGAGAACTGCCCCTTAAAAGAGAAGGGGGAATAGTGGTTTGGTCACGCCCTTTCCCCACTTTACCTTGGAAAGACTATGGGCGTCCATGATGTTAACTTGAGTACGTGAGTTAGTTCGGTCGTTGTTCATATTGTTACAGGTGCACAAAAATTTGTTTAAGTGTTTTCTTTAGAGGTGGTGATGCACTTTCTTTTACTCCTTTTTAAATGTGTAGTACAACAGAAGAGAAGGGAGCACATGGGTCCTGGTCCCCCATCTCCTTCCACTTCATTCGCCATAATCAATGTATACATTTGTTTAACTTATTAAAAACCCTTCCATGTGGCTCAGTTGACTTAACTCAATTTTCCCTTTGTTTATTTTAAGTGTGTGTTTTTTTTATTTAAATGATTTAAACCTAAATGAATTTTAAACCATATGAATTTTAGATTTAAAAAAAAAAATCATAATAATTTCAATTATATATTTTGAAGTAATTTCTAATTTGCTCAATGTGCCTTTTCTGTATGGGCATGAAACAGAGGATGCAAACCAATTACCGTGTTGAAGGAGGTCTTGACGTTGTTTAGCTCATAACTTACCCGTATGATGTCAGATCGGGGAACCATTTTTTGCGACACGAAGAGTGTGGGGAGACACTTGTAGGGATATAATTTAACATGGAATTCGAACATTGCATGGATGTCATTGCTGACAGAGCTGGCTAGGATAGAAATCTTTGGTGATCATTTTGGCACTTTCGGGTCTTCGATTTTGATTCTGTGAGTTGCGTTGGAATCGAAATGGAGAATATCATACAACTAGTATGTCCCAGTAATGAAAAAAACACTTTAATGAACGCCGAAAAATTGCACTCAAAAGCATATTTTAATGAAAGTTTGGGTCCCACTTTAATCGATGCTTCATCCAAATTTAGTTATGTCAGTTCTTGTGTCA
The DNA here is from genome assembly GCA_009831015.1 of Picea engelmannii. Taxonomy (NCBI): domain Eukaryota; kingdom Viridiplantae; phylum Streptophyta; class Pinopsida; order Pinales; family Pinaceae; genus Picea; species Picea engelmannii. The sequence continues at coordinate 215,737 of ML786125.1, forward strand.
TCTATGTTGTATAATATCTAATTTCATCTATTGAATTTGAGGCGATGTATCATTGTTAGAGAAATATAAATCCACTAAAACAGCGAACTGACGTTCATAGTGCTTAGTATTGTTTAGCAGCTGGAAGGACCAAATTTCTTACAAGGTGCATTTTAGAGTTAGCGCAAGACTAATAGGTGATGTGGTTAACCCATCCAAAGCTAGATGACACTTTTGCAATCTATATTTAGTCATAAAATCAAGAAGCGCAAAATAAACAATTTGATACGATGTGTGTGATGAAGGGTACTAGCGACACAAAAAATTGATTACGAGTGCAACATAAAGTGAATCAGGCACGGTAGGAAATCATTGACCAACAATATAATTAGGCATGGAGAGTTTAGTCATCGAAAATGTTTAGAAGACTGACTAGTGGGCATAGCAAGAAGGATCTGAGTTGGGAAGAGGATGAAATAGGCCTCAAAACGAAGGTGGCCCACACTGACTTGGTCAGCGTAGGCGAGAGGGAGAATATTGTCATCGATGCGCTTGGTAACGAAAAGGGGTAAACATCCTTTTGCTAGCGCATTCGGGATGAGAGAGGGAAGGATTATCAACAAGCAGTTCAATGGAGAAAGCTAAATCTAGAAATTGTTGAAATCCACTGTAACTTCGAGCAAACTCAATATTTCAATGCCTAAAATTTTACATAAAACACATATGTCAATTCTTCAATGCCTAAAATATTACATAAAACACATATGTCATGTATTTTTTCTCAACGTTAATCTGTTTCTCATTGAGATATGCTCACCTTTTTTTCTCAACTCTGCAAAACTTTAATAAACTTTGATAGCCACTATGTCATCATCAAAGCATACCTTAAATACTTTCTAAAATAAAATAAATCTAACAAATTACAATGTAACTTAAATACTTTTTAAAATAAAATAAATCTAACAAATAAGTACTTCAGAAAACACTAAAAAAATATATAAATACTTAAAAAAACATTAAAATAAAATAAATATAACAAGTAAGTATTTATGAAAAATATATTAATACAAGAAACAAATGTATTAAAAATCTAAAAACACATAAGATTGTGGCTCTTACAAAAACAATGTCTTGAACTTTGGCGATCAAAAACTCAAAACTACTCCTCTTCAACTATTTTGCAATAAATTCTTTTCAAAAACCTTGCCATTTATTTATTGCTAGGGTTTCAATAGTAATACTTTCCACGGCCAGTACATTTTCAACTTTAATTTCCTTTTCTTAAACTCTACTTTAAGACATACACAACTTTAATTTCCTTTTCTTAAACTCTACTTTAAGACATACACAACACATGTTCGCATTGCATTTTATACAAATTTATACTCGTTTTTTCCACGATTTCTCTGCATAAAATTGGAATTATGTTTCCATATATAATTAATTTGCAAATTTCAACCAGATCTGTTTCAGAAAAATAAGTGCTCTAAATCCTCTACATCAATCCTACAAAGCATGTATTCTTGAATTCTGCCTCCAAATAAAGACAATTTACAAGATGATTTTTTTTGTTTTTATTGCATGTGACCAACTCAGATACCAATAAAGCTTTATAAGACCCTCTCTCCATGTGAACTTACATTTCCAATAAATACCTTGGATGTACTGCTCAATATTCACTGCACCATGTGTCCATAAGAAAATGAAAAATGGGGTCAAGAAAATGAAAACTGGAGTCACTGCGCCATGTGGTGATCAAAAAGTCGAAATTGTTACCTGTGGAATTATTTTATACATTTAAATGAAGCTAGATGTTTTCCCATCCTTTTCTCACCACATAACAATTATATACAGGGCATGGTATGTGAAACAAATGAACAAAGATGGGAAGGAATTCTAGACCGGGAGGGAGGAGTTTTCACGTTTTTGTGAAAAAAATGGAGATGTCGGTCAAGCACAACCTGGACGTCGAGGGATAGATATCAGGTTTCTTAGGCGTAGTTTAAGTCTGTAATGGTTTGAATTCCTTGTTTGAGCCCCACAACAGTCACCATTTATTCAACTACAATGGAATAATGCATGGGTTTTGTTTTTTTTCCTTCACAAATGAGCCGGAGAAGACGAAAGTCTGTGACCTTCAAGACGAGGGGAGCCAATGCACAGGCCCGTGGGTAGGATTACTATTGAATAGTTCCAATCTTTTTGCTGCAGAGCATATCTACAGCTTGACACAGTGTTGGAGAGATCTATCCAGAAAAGACTGTGAAGTGTGCCTACGCTTTGCCTTGTCAAAAATATATAACAGTACCACAACTGGAGCTCTTGGATAATGACTCGGATCTCTGAGATGCTATTTTCGTGTGGAGGTTTATGCATTTTTCAACCCTCTAATTCTCTGGAAGAAGTGCTCAAGTGCAAGAAAACCGACTTGAAGAGAACCAACCTGTAGGTAGTATCTATGTTACAATGGGTAACAGAATATGCAAGAGAACTGACTTGAAGAGAACCCACCTACACAGGTAGCGTTCCTATCTCACCTACATGTTGTGCATACCTCCCTTGTAGATAGTGTCTTGGGTACAACCGCTGAAAAAAGTAGCCTCCAATAAATGTAGGAATGGCTTCATTTATTACAAGGACAAAGATAGAGTGCAAGCCGATTTAAGATGGCACAATCTCAGGGAGATCATAGAACACTAAAAACAAACGAAGTGGCAGCGATGGGGCAATGTTCGATAGGTTTTCGTTGATATGTTGTGGTAAGAACGTGGCATGATTCGATAGGCTATGGACAGACGACGAAACTCCCAGAAGAACTCTCCCTTAAAAAAAAGCCTTCGGCTTAATAAAAGTACATATCTATTTAAACTTAATTGTGCAACATGTAAAGGTGCACTTCTCCTTAAAATTGAATCAATGTACATGGATCTATTTTAATATCCATTCTGTAATTCTAGGTTGTGCAGCCTGGAGATAGAATCTCCAAGTTGTTGAACCTAAAATTGCTCGATTTCTTCGAATTGAATCAATCGAATTGAATCCTTGAATATGAAGATGGACCTGTGTTAGTATCCATTCTAGGTAGCCCAACTTGAATATGGGCAACTCCAGTGTGCATAACCTTGAGATGTACACTTCAGGTTGTGTAACTAATATTTAATATGCCTTACACAAACATACAGATGAGAAGAGTTGATGAATCACCTCACAACTTACAATGCAATTACATTTGTAATTTTTGGTTCTTAACTAACAATATTGGGCCTTTTGTTCAGGTTGGAATGGTGTTTAACTAGACGCTGAGATTATATCCCCCAGTTGCAAACGTTGTAAGACGAGCATTTAAGGACTTAAAATTTGGAGAAGAAATGGTGATTCCCAATGGTGTGAGTGTGATAGCAGTGATTCCCAATGGTGTGAGTGTGATAGCAGACATATTATCAGTCCACAGAAATCCAAAGTATTGGGGTGGCCATGCAAATGAGTTCAGGCCTGAGCATTTCAGAGATGGAGTAGCAGTTTCCACATGCAGTCATCTGTCTTCCTTCATTCCCTTGGCCAATGGGCTGCAAGTGTGTCTTGGTTAGAATTTTGCAGTTCTAGAAGCCAAGGTAGCGATGTCCATCCTCCTCAAACACTTCAAATTCACATTTAGTCCATCATACAGGCACACCCCGGTAGAATTCCTCACTCTCAGCCCCCAACATGGGATACCGATTATAGTGGAAAGTGTGCATTCAATCTCAGATCATGCTTGCTTGTCGAAGATAATATTACAGTTAGTCCTTGCTTGTCGAAGAGCTTTAGACGATCGACCTCAAAGGAGCAATGCCAATAAAAATTCTATCAATTTCATCATCCTTGAGTCGGTCTGTCAATAGAAATGATATCCAAGACAATCCCCATGGTCTTCTAACAAATAGGACCATTTGATTTTGCAAGAAATATTCAATTTTGGTATGGTGAACCTTCCATGAGGTGAAATTAAAAAAATCACCACTCAGCTACAAGAATTCGGTCAGGTTGAGGAGGCCAATATCTTCTACTGGTTCCAGAACCGAAAGTCCAGAACTAAACAAAAGCAACAACACCATCAGTATGTAAAGAGGGCTAAATCTAGCACAGAGAGGAATAGATCTAATCAGTATAAATCTTTGTCGGCCACTACCACATATAATTCCTTCCTCGACACTGGTGAATCCTCCTCTTCTACTATGTTGGCCCCTTCATTTTTGAGCATCAAAATCACCAATTTTATCATGTTCAAATGATTGAAGAAGCAAATATTAATTGTACCACTCAAATATGTAGATCCATAAAACTGTGAATATTTTCCCATAAATGGAAGCCTTGTTTGTGTTTTTGGGTATTGGTTTTTATTTTTGTTTCTGTATATGCTATATAGAAACAAATAGGATACAATTTCAACCTTCTGTTGCAATGTGTTTAAGAGAAATATAAAAGGAAATCATACAAATTGATAGAACATTTTCCAATCCTACAAAATATTTTGAACATTTGGATAGAAGTCAAACCTAATTCAAACCGGAGATCTAATCTTCAATCACTCCCTGAGATGTACCGTTCTCTGCATCCTCCTTGTATTTAAATCCTATAAGTGAATCATATATTGCACGATACACTATCATACTACACTTTGAATTGGGGAAGATGGTCTTTTCCATTGTTTGCAGTGTCATAAACAGTCAGTGGTGAAGAATTCTTCTATGTGTAATCTATTTTTGAACATTTTGGCAGCTAGACAAAGTGAAGAAATATAAGATTGAGATTGAGATAAAAATACCTACTCGTGGACTCCCATGAGAATTTAGTGAACTCCTGACGCGATGAGCACCCATGAACTCGCTCATTCTCAGTGACAGGTGAGCCCATCTCACGCTATCATATCTCTGACCTCAAACACTTAATGATTCTCTTAGAATCAAACAGAAATGAAGGAAATGTGACTGATCCCAATGTATTGGTTATGTTGGTTAACAAAGGTTCACTTTTGTTCAATTCCAAGTGAAGTACAATATTGAGATAAAAAACCGTCATTGTAGTATAGATCCAACTGTTATTGGCTCGTAGAATAACTTCTCTATCAACTGTGATAATACTTTCAAACACAGGGAACAACGACCAAATTTATTTATGTAAATCCCATGGGTCTTCAGCGATAATATTAGTTTGGGATTTTGGTTTCCAACACTGTTTGGGCATTTTTCTGAATAGATTTGATGATGAAGAACGTCAGTATTTTTCAATGGCGGAAGGGATACACAAAGCTTCAAGAGACAGAGAACCACACTGCAGAGAGATTAATCAAGAGGACTATTCGCCAAGCTAATTTTCTATACAAGACCAAGTATCTTCCATGGCCGATCCATTTACGTCGATTCTCTATGAAAGTAAGCGGCCTGAGAAAGAGGTTAACCGGGAGGAAATATTCGATTTTCAGAGGATGGGAATCTGTTTGGTTTATCGTCTATGGCATGGAATGGACTAAAAATGGAGAGATTTGATTTGATTTGAGTAAATATAAACAAACAAAAGGAAAAAACATAATAAAAATGTAGTCAAATAACAGATGCATACACATACATACCAGAGTGGAGTAGTAGGGATTTCATTTGTTGATGGTTTGGGAAGTACCAGATTCAATGTCTTTATATTATTTCCAAAGCAGAGAAGAAATTACCTGCAAGTATCTTTTGGCAGCTCTAATTATCATAGCCTTGCTTCATTTTGCAAGGCTTCTTCGCCGCCTTCTTATCCATTGCTCGACCAAAGCTGTGAAATCATTGTCCAGTACAGGAGAGCGTGGGTGAAATTTGAAGGTAGGAATAGGGCACTAAGGCGGTGGATTTACAAATCACAACTGGCAGATTAGAAAGAACACGTGGCATGTTATAAATGGGTATTGACAGACGACGAAATTAAGGACTAATTCTCATCAACTCTGTTGTGAAACAGGGCACTGGAAAAGGCCAAAAGAAAGGTGGGAAGAAAGAGTATGTATTTTGTGCTCGACCCGAAAAGTGGAAACAGAAAAACATTTCATTTTAGAATGTGAGGCCCTCAAAGACAGCAGGGAAAATTATACAGGTATTCTGGCAGCTAATTCTTGGGATAATCTATTGAGCAAAGAGTTTGTTGAGACACTGAGAGCGATTATTGTAAAACTTCACAGGAAAAGGACCGAATACAAAAGCCAGATGGAAAAACAATCTGTCCCAGAAGAGAACTGCCCCTTAAAGAACGCATGGCTTAATTAAAAGGGAAGGGGGAATAGTGGTTTGGTCACGCCCTTTCCCCACTTTACCTTGGAAAGCCTATGGGCGCCCATGATGTTAACTTGAGTACATGAGTTAGTTCGGTCGTTGTTCATATTGTTATAGGTGCACAAAAATAATTTGTTTAAGTGTTTTCTTTAGAGGTGGTGATGCACTTTCTTTTACTCCTTTTTAAATGTGTAGTACAACGGAAGAGAAGGGGGAACGTGGGTCCTGGTCCCCCATCTCCTTCCACTTCATTCGCCATAATCAATGCATACATTTGTTTAAGTTATTAAAAACCCTTCCACGTGGCTTAGTTGACTTAACTCAATTTTCCCTTTGTTTATTTTAAGTGTGTGTTTTCTTTATTTAAATGATTTAAACCTAAATGAATTTTAAACCATATGAATTTTAGATTTTAAAAAAAAATCATAATAATTTCAATTATATATTTTGGAGTAATTTTTCATTTGCTCAATGTGCCTTTTTTGTATGGGCATGAAACAGAGGATACAAACCAATTACCGTGTTGAGGGAGGTCTTGACGTTGTCTAGCTCATAACTTACTTGTATGATATCGAATTGGGGAACCATTTTTTTCGACACGAAGAGTGCGGGGAGACATTTGTAGGGATATAATTTAACATGGAATTCAAACATTGCATGGATTTCATTGCTGATAGCGCTGGCTAGGATAGAAATCTTTGGTGATCATTTTGGCACTTTCGGGTCTCTGATTTCGATTCTGTGAGTTGCGTTGGAATCGAAATGGCGAATAACATACAACTAATATGTCTTAGTAATGAAAAAATCACTTTAATGAACGCCAAAAAATTGCACTCAAAAGCATTTTTTGATGAAAGTTTGGGTCCCACTTTAATCGATGCTTCATACAAATTTAGTTATGTCAGTTCTTGTGTCATCTATGTTGTATAATATCTAATTTCATCTATTGAATTTGAGGCGATGTATCATTGTTAGAGAAATATAAATCCGCTAAAACAGCCAACTGACATTCATAGTGCTTAGTATTGTTTAACAACTGGAAGGACCAAATTTCTTACAAGGTGCGTTTCAGAGTCAGTGCAAGACTAATAGGTGATGTGGTTAACCCATCCAAAGCTAGAAGACACTTTTGCAATCCATATTTAATCATAAAATCAAGAAGCGCAAAATAAACAATTTGGTACGATGTGTGCGATGAAGGGTACTAGCGACACAAAAAATTGATTACGAGTGCAACATGAAGTGAATCAGGCGCGGTAGGAAATCATTGACCAGAGATATAATTAGGCATGGAGAGTTTAGTCATCGGAAATGTTTAGGAGATTGACTAGTGGGCGCAGCAAGAAGGATCTGAGCTGGGAAGAGGATGAAATAGGCCTCAAAACGAAGGTGGCCCACACTGACTTGGTCAGCGTAGGCGAGAGGAAGAATATTTTCATCGATGCGCTTGGTAATGAAAAGGGGTAAACATCCTTCTGCTAGCGCATTTAGGATGAGAGAGGGAAGGATTATCAACGAGCATTGCATCGGAAAGGGCGAGACAAACCTCGTCGATATGCAGTGTATCGCAACGGAAGGGAGGAGCATCGTTGATATGTGATGCATCGGTGAAAGTGGAATAAAGACAGTCATTGAAAGGCATGCGTGTAGCGAAGATAATCACATGAACATTACTAATGTGTTGGCGTTGATCACGTGAACTTCGTCGATGATAAGAACGTGCATCAATGATGTTTGGTGGAAGCGCGTCGGTACATCAGCTAAGTTCGAAAAAAATTGGTCTATGTATTGGTGAAGAAATCATTGATGCACTAATGTGTAGGTGGAATAAAGGAAGTGTTTTTTGGTACACTATATATCGGCACAAGAAGAGGGAACTTGTTGAAGTGTGGATCAATGAGTTGAAGTGATCTAAGGAGAAACTGGAAATGGTAAAATAGGGAGAGTGTGACAAAAACTCAGGATTAGTCATTTACACGAGAGAGAGAGAGAGAGAGAGAGAGAGAGAGTGGGATTCCTAGTATGAAGAATTGGAGGGGGTCCCAATTTATTGTCTTAGAGAGACACTAAGATAATAAAATTGGGAGGTTTTTGTGTGCACACAACACCAGTATGTTATCATTCTGAGATGTTTCGTGGGGGAGTGTTTAACTACCCTATATATGATAAGGAACTTTTTCCCCCGGTTCAAGTTGTTAAGAAGTGGAAGCACTATCTAATGGGAAAGGAAACCACTATACACATTGATTACTAGCCATTGTAGTATTTACAGGCCCAAAGTAAGCTACAACAAACCAGACACTACAAGTTGATGGGGTTTTTGCAACAATTTAATTTGGTCATCAAGTAAGAAGGTCGGCACTACTAAGTTGGCAGACATGCTTTCAAGGCCACCCACATCCAATATTACATCTTTGGGAACTCTTATGTACATGTAGCTTTTTACATGTGATGCATACCAAGAGAAATATATAGAAGATGAAGACTTTAAAGAGGTGTGTCAACATCTACAGGGCCAAACTCATGTAGAATAAGGTGATGGTAAGGCTAACTATCATCTTTGTAATGGGTTATTCTACAAGCAAGACAAGCTTTATGTTCCTAAAGGTGAAACATTGCATCTTATCAAAGAGGCTCACACCTCCAAGGTTGCAGAAAATTTTGGTGTTGGGTAGACGGTTGCTAACTTACAAAGGTATGTGTATTGGCCCATAATGCAAGAATATATAGCTCGATATCTTAGAGGAAGCATGTTTTGTTGTACCATTAAGCCTAGTAATAGGAATCAAGGTATATACCATTTTTTATATGTACCCAATTGACCTCGAGAGAACATTTCCATGGATTTTGTGGGTGGTTTTCCAACAACTAGGAAGGGACGTGACTATCTATTTATGGTAGTTAATAATTTCATCCAGATGTGCATTCTTATGCCTTGTAAAAATACCATTAGAAGACAAGAAGTAGAAAACATATTCTTTGAATAGGTCTGCATGCACTTTGGTATACCAAGGAACGTCATCTTAGACAAGGATACCATATTTTTGGGTGCCTTTTGGACTACACTTTGGGAGAACATGGACACAAAGTTGAAGAGATCTACATCATTCCATCCACATACATATGGGCAGACAGAACTAGTCAACAAGATGTTGGTACATATTTTGAGGGGCTACAATTAGAAGCATCAAAATACCTAGGATGAAAATTGTATCTACATTCAACACTCTTATAACAGAGCAGTAAGTCTCCTTTTGAAACTTCTATCAGTAAGTCCCCTTTTGAAACTTGCTTTGGATATTTGTCTCCTTCACCCTTGGAAGTCATTTATGAACATCAAGGAGAAGTGAGGGAAGACATTGTTTGACAACACAGGTATTCCAACAGAGGACGAACACCTTCAGTAACCACTCACATAACCAGATCAAAGATCAACACACCGATGTTTTCACGTGGTAAAACCCCTACAGGGAAACATCCACGGCCCCAGCCAACGCGGCCA
>ML786125.1:231342-265665 GCA_009831015.1 Picea engelmannii
AATCGATCATCGGCAAATGACCCTCCATGCTCTTTAAATAGAGATCATGGACCAATCGGGTGTTAAGCCACTGATCAATGGCCGTTAAGATCGAGGAGAGTATGAACCGTCGGATCACTCTATGTCGGGAACATATCGTGACCATCGGATTTCCTAACTACAAATGCATACTAATGCGTACTAAAGAAACACACTTTTACCTAACGACATATTAGACCAAGTAGATCTTAACTAACTCCTAAGTGTCTAAATATCCTAACAGACACCACATTTGAAGTATTGAAAGCAGAGAATATTTTTGAAAATATTAGGAAAATCCATTTGTAAGTACGAGAGACACTAAATAAGTCACATGAAAGGTACAAGGCACAACATGATCATCACGGACTAGAAAAATCATTTAAAGTGGAAGGCTGAGTTTGATTACAGTTGAATAAGGAAATACTACAAGGTCCTAGTAAGAAAATAAATTCTCTACGGTTTTTCCCTTTTGAGGTATTTGAGAAGGTGGGTGACAACGTCTACATACTCAACCTACCCCCATACATGTGCATTTACTCAATAGTGAATGTGGAGAATCTGAAACTCTATGATCCTTCCATGTTGGATCAAGAATTTGAGGAGAAGGTTCTACCTATCATAGAGGAATTAACATTGAATTCTTAGGCATAGTTGGTAGAAGATACAAATTTGCAGAAAAGGTCTAGAACTACAAGATGGGGGAAGCATGACCTTTGGAGGATTGGGTTGAAAGGAAAACTTACAGGAAAAGAAAATTGGTACTCTAGGGAAAAGGTAGAGGAAAATTTTCCTCAACTCATTCAGTAAATATTTTGGAAACCAAAAGCCTCCCTAAATGGAGAGTTATGATCTGGATTGGATCATCATATAATTTTCCATCTAGCTGGGTACTTTTCGGATGGGAAAATTTGGAGGAATCATCTTGTAGGTCCATTTTAGTGGCAAGTCCCAATTTGGAGAATCGGGGTTTGAAACCATTTAGAGGAATTAAATGGAATTTTTTGGGGTTATGATGTCTGAAAATTGTGTGCATGCCCTCAACGAGGATCCGGGGAACTTCACTATGATTCTTTATCTATTACTGACCTCAGATTATTTATCTCTTGCACAGCGGAGAGCCCCTGGCTCCATTATCTTAGGAAGAAGACCCTTATTCCTTTTAGATCTATAGAGCGACTAGTCAACCACCTCTGACCGAACTTAGCAATAATACTCAGTCATACCTCCTTGGCACCCTCCTTACACTATTCCTTGGAACTACACATTAATACATTCCCAATGGTGTGAAAATCATCTCAATCGAAGCTTGTATGCAAAATTTATGCTTCCCACAAGTTGACCTACCTTGTTGACCACCATGGTATGAGTGAATGCCACGTTATCCCCCATTACTCGCACGTCTAGGGCTAGCCACATGTGGACTTTCAAGAATATTCTAAAAGGTCCAAAACTTATCAGTAATTGAGGGTTGAGAATGCAATAAAAACCCTAACCCTGGACAGCTATCAGGTTATGTTAAATATCAAGCCAGTAGGAGGAGAAAGGGATTCCATTCTTTAGCATTGTTCTTGTTCCATGGTTGATCATATAATCTAGGAGTGGTATTTGATAGCATAACAAAGGAGGAAAAGATTTTATATCAACCATACAGGCCACAATGTCAAATGAAACTCCATAGTGAGTGCCTCTTTCTTTGTATCTACATTTCCATAACTAAAGAAAAGAGAGGAAAGCACAGGACTCACCTTATAGTTGGGTTTTCTAGGATATATCTTGTGTTAATTTGTGTGTGGATGGTGTGTTCTTTTTCTCATTTATTTCATTTTTATATTCAGTTATTTTCATAAATTCAAGCAAATCTAGTAATTAATCAATCTATGATCTAAGGAAAATTAGTGGCATAGTTTAAGATTTCATAATATTATAAGATCTACTATGACAAACTATTCCAATGGAATATCCATGGAAATTTACAAGTCAAGGTGCCTTCTTATTTAATACATACCTGGTGGTATCTTGATTTGAGATCCAAATTGATGAAATACTTAGCATGTTGCAACTGATCTAACAAATCATCAATCTTGGGTAGAGGGTATTGATTATTGAGTGTGAACTTGTTCAAAACTATATAGTCGACACACATTTTCCAAGTTCCATCCTTCTTGGGTACTATGATGATAGGTGACACACACGGTGAGGTGCTTAGTTGAATAAATCCTTGTTCCAACGATTGTTGTAATTGTTTCTCCACTTCGTCTACTTCCAGAACACATTGTCTATATAACCCAATATTTGGTAATGGGGAGTCAGGAAACAACTCTATATCATGCTCCTTTCCCTCTTAAGAGGTAACCCTTTAGGCTCTTGGAACACTCCTATGTATGCATGAAACAAATCCTCCAACTTATTTTTTTTTTCTTTAGTACATCCCTCCAAGGATGAAATTACTCTTACTGATTCCTCCCCTAGTCAAGTATCTCTTAGGAAATGCAATACATACTTTTCGTTGGAACTGATCAGATTTTTGGCTTGATTAGCACTTACCAGAGAGATATTTGACTTTCTTTTTTGTGCATTGATGATGTGAAACTTCCCATCCTTAATCGAGTGGTATTAGTTATCTCTCTGCATGAAGATCGCATCACTTGTATATATGTTAAGGCTTCCAAACACTACACCAGACATGTCAAGGGGTACTACATCTACCTCCACTTCATCAATAAAAATTGCACTTATAAAAAACTTGATCTTACACTATTTAGTGACTTTGTTCTCTACATATTTATTCACCCATTCCAATGGATATGGGCTTGGATGATCATGAACTTCTAACCCAATATCGTTGACCAGATCATTTTCTATGAGGTTTTTCTATGAGCCAGAATCGAATAGAGAATATATCTTGGTTTTTTTGACTTGGATATTGATATGGAAGAGTTTTGTCATCTCCTTCTCTTCCTTGTCATAAAAGAAAAACAGATTCACCTCCTTTTGCACTAAAGTGCAGACAATCTTCTCGTCCATATTCAAACTAATCTCTACCTAGTTGCCCAAATCATTCCATGGCATGTTCTTCTTCTTGACATCCTTCTTACAATTCCTTGGATTCAACTCTGGATGTAGCTTCCAAAACTTATCTTTAGTGTGACCATCAATATTGCAATGGTTGTTTTGGTTGTTTGGATCCTTGCACTGATATGCAATGGCTTTTGTATTCTTTTATTTTCCTTTCCACTTCTACTCCCCCTCCTTGGAAACATCCTGGTGGTATTTCTACTTAGAAATATCCCTTTCTTATGGCCTATGTTCTCCAGGTATTGTGCTTCCACATAGGCCTCGTCAACGATCTTGGGTTTGAATAACATCACTTTGTTTTGAAAATCATTCTGTAGACCCTCTAGAGAATTGAGGAGTACATCTAGTTTGTTGGGAGAGATACCCAATAGGATTTCAATCTTCCTAAAATTCATGGTATACTCTTTCACATTCTACCCTTGTCTTTGCCTGAAATGATGGCAATGAATCCACTAGTGATGCAGACCCCCCTTCTCTCCTAAGGGTTGTGCGACCTCTTGGTCTAGTATCGATCAAGAAACTGAGTCCGATTGACACTCTGGGTCTCTTCTAGGCCCCAAACCCACTTACACAGGTCCTTTCTCCAAAGGCACATGTCGTATGAGACCCGTGGGTCCTCTCCTGAGCGTTGTTCCAACCTTAGCGTTGAATGGGAGCTAGCTCTTCTCTGGTTAAGCCCTTCCCTTTACGTGACCAATTGCCTGACTCCAAAATGTGTTTCTCGGTTTTACGTATTGGGCCTTTGCGTGCGAGTCTCCCCAACTCTCCCGACTCCCAAAATATCGACAGGAGCCTAGTGCATGCTAGCCCCTCTATTATCCTTCACCAATGTGACCCCTTTTTATGACCGTGGGCCAAACCCCCGAGCATGTCGCGATTTCTCATATCGGGACTTCGCATTTTGCGAATTTGGAGGACCACTCACCTCCCTTCTCCCGATATCCGAACTCCCAATATCTTCCTGGGCAACCAATGGTCCAGATCTCTCCTCGATCTGATGGCTCAGATCAAATCATGATTTCATGATTCACGAGTTCTTCTAACTCTGTCATTGACTCCTTTGAGTCACGAGTCAGCGAAACGCTGATCTCTCTCCACGTGCCCCCCCTTTTGATGGACGGTTCCGATGATTTCAAAATTTCGCGACCTTTGCAATTATGTCTATCCTGTGTACTTTCAAAGGATTAAGATGTGTGCATATTACTTGGACCCAACGGCGGTTGGTCCTTCATGCCTAGATCCAATGAATGAGATATGTTCTCCCCTTGTGTGCTTTTCTCCTATCTGGACCCTAATCTGATGGCCCAGATTCCTCCTTGCAGTCGATCTAGCGGTTGTTGTAGCTCCTCCTCTTAAGCTTCTTTGTTCTCCCAGACTTGGAAGAATTTTCTAAGTACTCAAAGGTTTCTAACATTTGCTCCTCCTATGAGTCAGAATCTTGGATCTCCTTAACACTTATAAAAGTGTTATCCCTCCTTAGCTTGTACTTCTGAAGACTCAAATTTCCCACGCATCCCTTGCATTTCAGGAATTTCGATAACTCAGATCTAAAGGATTTATCGAAGAGAATATCCACTCGCCCTCCTGACGTTCTCATTTTCTGGTTCTTCGACTTCTTACAAAGTCCCTTCAACCCTTAGTTGAATCTCATATATGTGCACTCCTTGCACCAAATCTTTACACAAGGCTCAAGTTCTTGCGAACGACTGTGCACGCATTGCACCAGTCTCTTTGCACCCCTTGCAAAGGGAAAGTTTCGTGCTATCTCTTATGAGCTTAGGAATTGAAACAGACTTCGTCAATGCACTCCTTGCGTTCTTTGTGCACACTTGCACTACTTTGGCAGAAGAGAAACAATTGAAACTTATCCTAACATTCACAGTCCCATCTATTCATAACAGAATTCATTCATTCATTCATGAAAGAAAAATAATAGGGAATTGCAAATAATCTCCACACCATGCATTGGATCAATCTTCCTTTGTTCTATTCTGAAATGAAAATGGTTACAACTGTAAATGAAAAACAAAAACTGAAAACTCAGAAATCTCCTACTAACTTGCAACTAGCTTCTATCTACCACCAGCCAACCTCATTTGGGCGTACAAAACCTCTATTTATCTCAGAGGGCTCTTAGGGTTTCCCCTAATTACTAGTCTACATAAAAACTTATCCTGACAGCTTATCCTAGTGCAGTCGCATTCCAGAGCCACAGTGGAAACTCCCATTTTGCTCGTGATCACTCAAGCATGCCTCCAAAGGATTTTTTCGGTGTCGTATCCGCCAGCGTCGAGATTTCGTACAGATTCCTGGACGTTGATAGGTCTTGCTCTGTGTGCTTGACAACGATGCCCCTGCATCATACTCCCCTTGACAAAAATTCATGGAATCCTGTCCATGAGCTCCTGCACCGACTTTCCATGCTTTTGAATAGCAGCTTCATTTTCCCAACTGGCATCTTCTATTGGGTGTCCCTTCCATTTGACCAGATCTTCGAAATAGGTCTTCCTCCTGGTCTTTTTGCCAATCCTCTGATTAACAATCTTCTCCATCAGTGGTTTTTTTGCTATCGACATTTGTTTCTCCCACTGAATCTTCTCTTGATATTATGATCCCTCTATATCTTCTTTCCTTTAAGGATACAGGTCTGAAACATTGAATATGGGTGATATGCCCACATCATTTGGCAAATCAATCTCATAGGCGTTCACATCAAACTTCCTCAAGATCTTACAGGGTCCTATATTCTTCATTTTTAACTTGTTATATGTTCCCCTAGGGAACCTCTCCTTCCTGAGATGTGATAGAACCTAATCTCCTACTTCAAATTGAAGTTCTATGCGATGTTGATCAGCTCTGTGTTTGTACTCCTGGCTAGAACTCTGCAACTATCCTCTGATCTGGCAATGGAGTCTCTGCATTTATGCAGCAAAATATTCTGCTCCAGCGCTCCTGATCTCACTCTGTTCCAAGTCTCTCAACTCATATACTCCTCTGGGTTGCATTCCATACAATATCTGGAATGGACTCTTTCCAGTGCTCTTGTTTGGTGAGTCATTGTATGCAAATTCTTCTTGTGGTAGAATCTGATCCCACTGATTATCATGCTCAGTGACTAGACTCCTCAATAAGTTTCCCAAACTTTTGTTTACCACCTCAGTTTGTCCATCTGTCTTAGGGTGATAGGATGATCTGAAGAACAAATCTATCCCCAACTTCTTCCATAATGTTTTCCAAAAGTGACCAACAAATTTTGTGTCTCTGTCCGAGACGATGCTTCTGGGTAGGCCGTGAAGTTTCACAACTTCCTTGAAAAATAGATTCGCAACATGCGTTGCATCACTAGTCTTATGGCATGGGATAAAGTGTGCCATATTTGAAAATCTATCCACCACCACAAATATGGAATCAAATCCTCTTTGTGTTCTTGGCAGTCCTAACACAAAATCCATGCTTATTGCATCCCTAGGCCTCTATGGTATTGGAAATGGTTGACACAATCCAGTGTTCTGTCTTTTCCCTTTTGCATGTTGGCAGATTTTACATATGTTCAGAAACTTTATCACTTTTGTTCTCATACTTGGCCAATAGTATGAACTACTCAACTATGCAAATGTTTTATCATAGCCGAAATGTCCAGCCAATCCTCCACTATGATTTTCTTTCGAAAGGTTGTCCCTCATTGAGCATTTTGGTATGCACAATTGATTTCCCTTGAACAAAAATCCCTCTTGGATCATGTACTCTGTCCACTAGATTCTATCTCTCAGCACAGGATTCGCACATGCTTCATATGCTTCCTTGAAGTCTGTATCATCACAATACATATCCTTAAGGTGTTCAAACCCCAAGGTCTTTACCTAAAATTCCTGCAGAATCAAACATCTTTTGCTTAAAGCATCAGCAACTTTGTTAGCATTCCTAGCAATATGTTTTATGACAAAAGTAAAATTCTGCATAAACTCAACCCATTTTTCATGCCTCTGATTCAATTTTTCTTGCCTGGTTATGAATTGTAAAGCCTAGTTATCGCTATACAAGACAAATTCCTGTGGGACAAGGTAATGTCTCCATTTCTTCAAGGCTTGAATTATGGCATAAAACTCCTTATCTCACCTGAAATGTCTTTTCAAAATTCGGCAAGACCATAATTGGTCGTTCTGTTATTTTCTCCTTCAGTATATTGAAGCTCTTCTCGGCTTCCTCTATCCATTTAAAGGACTTGTGCTTCTTCTTCATTGTATACATCATTGGTGCATAAATTTCACTGAAGTCTTTGATGAACTTCCTATAGAAACTCGCTAATCCATGGAAGCTTCTTACCTCGAACATACTCCTTGGTGACCGCCATTCTTTGATTTATTTCACCTTCTCTGGATCCATCTTCAATTCATTTGAAGAGATCACAAAACCCAATTAAATGAGTTATGTCTTCATAAAAGAGGACTTCTTTAGATTTATCAACATCTTCTCTTGTTGTAGCTTCCTCATTACTAATGTCAGGTGCCTCAAATTCTCCTATTTAGTCCTACTAAAGATCAGTATATCATCCAGATAAACAACCACAAACTTGCCAATGAAATCTTTCAGTATTTCATTCATCAGCCTCATAAAAGTACTCGGGGCATTTGTTAATCCAAATGGCATAAGAATCCACTCATACATACCTTCCTTTGTCTTAAAGGTTGTCTTCCACTCATCACCTTCTCTCATTCTAATCTGGTGATATCCACTTTTCAAAACTATTTTAGAAAAGAAATTTGCTCCACTTAAACAATCTGTTAAGTCATCCATTATTGAAAAAGGAAATCTATACCTGATGGTGATCTTGTTAATGTCTCTTGAGTATGTACACATTCTCCATCCTCCATCCTTATTTGGACTCAACACAGTTGGTACTACGCATGGACTCAAGCTTTCTCTGACCAAACCCTTGTCTAACAATTCCTAGACTTGGTTCTTCACTTTCTCATTCTCTCGAGGTGTCAATATATATGATTCTTTGTTTGGCAGACTTGCTCCTGGTATCAAGTCAATATGGTGACTAATACTTCTGATGGGTGGCAATGATTTAGGTAGCTCATCCAATACTATGTCAGCAAAATTATCTAACAATTCATGAACTTCTTCAGGCAAATCATCCATCCAAGTACTTGTAAGGATAACTCTTGGCTTCCTTACCACAGCAAACTGCATCTCATGTTCTTCCTTAACTTCCTTCAGGAGTTCCTTCCTGCTCATGAGAAGTATGCTTGTGTTGGCCTCCTCTTTCACTTTCTTCTCCTCTATTGGCAGCAACATGTGTGTTCTACCACTCTTCTCTAATGTGTATGTATTTTTCCTCCCATCGTGAATGACATTCCTGTCAAACTGCCATGGTCTTCCCAAAAAAATATGACATACATCCATGGGAATTACATCACACAGAATTTCATCTCTATATCCTCCTATCTTAAATTCCACCAAGCATTGTTTAGAAACCATTACCTGGTATCCTTTCTGCAACCATGAGACTTTGTATGGCTTCGGGTGTGCAGTTGTCTCCAGCTCCAATTTCTCCACCATCTTTGTGGATACTAAGTTGTCAGTGCTCCCATTGTCAATTATCACCTTGCATACTTTGTCTTTAGTCTTGCAAGTTGTTCAAAAGAGACTGTTCCTCTGCACCGGCCTTTCAACTTCTGCCTCTGGTTTTAAGAGAAATTTCCTCAACATCAAGGATCTTCCATCCTCTGCTCCTTCTACTTCAACATCTCTTCTTTGTGCTTCTGAAATGTGAGCTTCACCTCCTCCTTCTTTCTTCTTCTCGGGACATTTCCAAGACATGTGTCATGTCTTTCCACAGGCATAACACCTTACTTCTCCTCCTCCTCTTCTTCCTCTTCCTCTAGAAGAACCTCTTCCATGACCTTGTCTTTCTTGAGAACTTCCTCCTCTTTCTGAGTGACTATGTGGTTTCTTAGTCTCATCTTTAGACTTATGTGTTCTGTCATGGGTAACTCCCTTGCTTTTGTTTGGGACTAGGTTTTTACCTCTCCCTCGCTGGCTTTGTTTTCTGGCCAACTTCTCTCTGCATTCAGCGCAAACTAGTAAGCATTCTCCACTGTCCTTACTGACATCATGTTGAGCTCATCCTGGATTTCATACCTCGGGCCATTTGTGTATCTGGAAACTTTTTCTCTCTCTTTGTCCAGTTCTAATGTTCAGCTTATAGAACTCCTCTGTGTACTCCTTAACTGTCATCCCTTTCTGTCTCAAGTTTTACATTTTCCTGAACAGATTGATCTGATAATATTTGGACATGAACTTAGCCTTCAACTTGGCTACCATTCTGTCCCAGCTCTTTATCTTTTGTTTGCATTTGCTTCTTCTCTCATCCTGCAGTTCATCCCACCACAGTGTTGCATGTCCTTTTAGTCTGGTGACAGCATGTCTCACCCTTCTTTCCTCATCGACGTCTTCATAGTCTAAATATTTGTCCATGGATCTTATCCAATCCAATAGCTCTTCGGCATCTAAATTACCTTCATACATTGCGACCTCTATCTTGGCTCTACCTCCCAATCTAGAAACTGTTCTTAGCAAGCGTTCTTCGACAACATCCTCTCCTGCAGCTTCTCCAACGACATTTTGACCCATGACTTCTTCGCTCTCTACATCACTGATGTCTCCATCATCAATTGCTCGTCTCTGTGTTGCCTCCATCTCCTCTAATCTTGCACGAATTTTTCACATCTCCCTTTCTACAGCTCGATTGGCCAAAGGTGGTTCTACTCGTCTCCTTGGCGACATTATGTTGACTATCTTTCACACACAGAGTACAACTTCGAGTCCTTTTTTCTCCTTCACCTGAAATCTACAGACGAAATTTCGTTCTAATACCACTTGATGCAAACCCTCCTTCTTTCCTAAGGGCTGCATGACCTCTTGGTCTAGGATCGATCAAGAAACGGAGTTTGATTGACTCTTTAGGTCTCTGCTAGGCCCCAAACCCACTTACACAGGCCATTTCTCCAAAGGCACGGGTCATATGAGACCTGCAGGTCCTCTCCTGAGCGTTGTTCCAACCTCAACGTCAAACGGGTGCTAGCTCTTCTCTGACTAAGCCCTTCCCTTTACATGACCACGGCTATGACCACTTGCCTGACTCCAAAAGGCGTTTTGCGATTTCATGTATCAGGCCTTTGCATGTGAGTCTCCCCGAATCTCCCGACTCCCGAAATCCCGACAGGAGCCTAGCGCGTGCCATCCCCTCTATTCTCCTTCACCAATGTGACCCCTTGCTATGACCGTGGACCAAACCCACGAGCGCGTCGCGATTTTTCGTATCGAGACTTCACGTTTCGCGAAGTTGGAGGACCGCTCACCTCCCTTCTCCCAATATCCCAACTCCTGATATCTTCTTGGGCAACCAACGGTCCAGATCTCTCCTCGATCTTACGGCTCAAATCAAATCGCAATTTCACGATTCGCGAGTTCTTGTAACTCTGTCGTTGACTCCTCTGAGTAGCAAGTCAGTGAAACGTTGATCTCTCGCTGCGTTCCCCCCCTTTTGATGGACGGTTCCGATGATTTCAGAATTTCGTGACCTTTGTGATTATGTCTCTTCTATGTACTTTCAAAGGATTAAGATGTGTGCATCTTACTTAGACCCAACAGCGGTTGGTCCTTCGCGCCTAGATCGGACGAATGAGATATGTTCTCCCCTTGTCTGCGTTTCTCCTGTCTGGACCCTAATATGATGGCCCAGATTCCTCCTTGGAGCCGATCTAGCGGTTGTTGCAGCTCCTCCTCTAGAGCTTCTTTGTTCTCCCGGACTTGGAAGAATTTTCTAAGTACTCAAAGGTTTCAAACCTTTTCTCCTCCTACAAGTCTGAATCTTGGATCTCGTTAAAACTTATAAAAGTGTTATCCCTCCTAAGATTGGTCTTTTGAAGACTCTGATTTCCCACTCATCCCTTGCATTTCAGGAATTTCGATAACTCAGATCCGAAGGATTTCTCGAAGAGAATTTCCACTCGCCCTCCTGGCGTTCTCCTTTTCTAGTTCTTCGACTTCTTACAAAGTCCCTTCGACCCTTAGTCGAATCTTGGATCTATGCATTCCTTGCACCAGATATTTATGCAAGGCTCAAATTCTTACAGACAACTGTGCACGCCTTGCACCAGTCTCATTTCACCCCTTGCAAAGGGAAAGTTTCGTGCTATCTCTTCTGAGTATCGGAATCGAAACAGACTCTGTCAACGCACTCCCTGTGTTCTGTGTGCACACTTGCACTACTTTGATAGAAGAGAAACAATTGAAACTTATCCTAACATTCACAGTCCCATCTATTCATAACAGAATTCATTCATTCATTCATGAAAGAAAAATAACAGGGAATTGCAAACAATGTCCACACCATGCATTGGATCAATCTTCCTCTATTCTATTCCGAAATGAAAATGGTTACAACTGTAAATCAAAAACAAAAACTGAAAACTCAGAAATCTCCTACTAACTTGCAACTAACTTCCATATACCACCAGCCAGCCTCATTTGGGCGTACAAAACCTCTATTTATCTCAGAGGGCTCTTAGGGTTCCCCCTGACTACTGGTCTACATCAAAACTTATCCTGACAGTTTATCCTAGTGCAGTCGCATTCCAGAGCCGGAGTGGAAACTCTCATTTCGCTCGTGATCACTCAAGTGTGCCTCCAAAGGATTTTTCAAGTGCTAAGTTAAGACGGTCTTTGAAATATTTGTCCTATCCACCAGCGTTGAGGTTTCGTACAGATTCCCAGACGCTTATAGTCTTGCTCTGCATGTTTGACAGCGATGCTCCTGCATCAACTAGTCCTCTACATACCCAATAGGGTAGAACTAGTACTTGATGAGGGTTTTAAAATACTCTCACTTAGTTACTAGTGGATCACCCTCCAACGTAAGTGTCTCTATGTATCTTTCCCACCTGGTTAGTACATGCTTCTCTAGTTTCAGTTGGACAAATGAAATTTTCTACTCTTCATCTATATTATGGACACTAAAATAAACTTCTAACTATTACAACCAATGATTCAATTTAAAAAAATCAATCTCACATTTATAGGCTTTGATATCCACTTTCTCTTCCATTTTGAATAGAGGTTGTGGAGTGATGGCACTAGAAATTGGTTGTTCTTTCTCGGACTCTTTTCTTGACTCATTTTTTTAGTTTTCATTATCTCTCGATTTCTCATCAAATCCAACTTATGAGTACCTTCCTGAAAGATCTGAACTTGTTTTCTTGAGTCATCATGTTGCAAGAAATATCAGCGACTTTCTCTTCCAACCTTGAAACTCTCTCTTCTATTGCATCTGGAGAGTTGTGATGAAAAAACTCATCCACCATGGATACGGTTTTGTGACTTCCTTCTTAAGCCAACTCCTAGATCCTGCAACTTTCCAAAAATACCCCAAAGAAAACTACTATTATACCAATATGATCTATAATTTTTCGTGGATATTCCACTGAAACAACTTGTCACAATAGATCTTATATTATTTTGAAAATCTTTTGTTGTCGAGTTTAATTCCTTAGACTTCATATTTATTATATCTTGTTTATTGCTCAAATTTATGAAAATAACTAAAATATGAAAAATGAAAGAACAAGAAAATGAACACACACAATTTAACAGAAGGTGTATCCTAAGAAACCCAATACTAGGAAAACTCAGTTAGAAGGTGAGGCCTATGTTATGCTTTATTTTCATCAGTTATGAAATACAAACACAAAGAAAGAGGCACTCACTATGGAGTTTCCTTTTACACGGTGGCATGAGTGGATACTACAGAAACTTCTTCTCTGTTATGTTCTCAAATCCCACTCCTAGATGTTATGCTCAACTATGGAACAAGTACAATGCTAAAGAATGGAACCCCTTCTCCTCCTAGTGACCCAATATTTAACATAGCATGATAGTTATATAGGGATGGATTCTTTGCAACATGTCTCAACCCTCAATTAGTGTTAGGTTTTGGACCTTCTAGAATCTTCTTGAAATTCCACATGTGGTTATCCCCACATGTGTGAGTAATAGCATTGACGTGGTATCTACTCAGTACTATAGTGGTCAGCAAGGTAGGTCAACTTGTGAGAGGCATAACTTCCACCTACAAACTCCAATTGAGGTGATTTTCTCACCATTGGTAAGGTATCAATGTGTAGAAAAGCGTCAAGGCGATGGAAACTATGCTCACAAAGTTTTGACTTCAAAAAATGTCATTTGATGCCTTGAAATGGCTCTAAAAGGTTATGAACCCCAAATTTCCAAACTTGGACGTGCCACTAAAATAGGCCATGCAAACCAATTCCTCCAATTTTTCACCCATAAAGTACCAAGATAAATGACAAATTATATAATGATCCAATCTAAATCACTTCCACGTCCAAAGAATCCTTGGCGTTTAGGAAATTCCTTGACACCTTTCTTCAAGCCCCAACAAGATTGATAAACAATGTCAAATCCATATTTCTTCTTCGAGACCACATTGTCTATTCAAACCAATATTTTCAAAATCTCAGAATTCCAAAGGAGCATCCTTCCTTCCAAATATCTCGGCCTTCCCCTTTTAGAATCACCACTCAATCACACCTCTTGGAAATACCTCCTTAACAAAATGGAGCAAAGATTACATAGTTGGACCTTTGAATATTTATCCCTGGCATGTATAGTTACCCTACTCAAATCGATACTACAATCTTTGCCCCTCTACTTATATTTTTTCCCTTGTTTCCCAAATATCATAAACTCTACCAAAGGTCTCCAACAAGATTTTTTTTTGCAAGGCACAAAAAGGAAAAGAGGTGGGTGTCAGTGGCATGGGAACAAACTTGTCTCCCATAAAACCTAGAAGTTCTTTGAATCATAGACATATATCTCATAAATAGAGCTCTAAGGGGAGGAATATGGTGGAGATGGCTCAAAATGGTATGACCCTATGGGCACAAATATGGAGAGAGAAGTATGTGCCCAACATCATGGAAGAATACCTCATTTTCCTTAGAAAGCACCAAGGTGGCTATATAATATGGACAAATGCATGGGAAAATGGGGATATAATGTAGAAACAATGTTTGGGAAATCAAAGATGGAGTGTCAATGTTATTATGGGAAGACTCTTGACAACAGCAATCTTCCTTATGCTTTGATCCTTCCATCTAGTCGATGCACCAACACTTCAAATGGTAGAACAAAATCTGTGTAAGGAACTATTGGGAGAACAACACTCAACAAAGGGAATAAGAGTGCATGTCACATTGGAATCAACGGTTTCCTAAGCATTTTGACTATTTGGTCCAGGATGTGCATTGGTTCCACACAAAAATATCCTTTGTATTCCACCTGGGCCACAGTCCAATCAATTATGTGGTTAGGGTCAGGCACATATTTATTTAATAAGGACACATGAAATACAATATGCACTCTCACTGATGCAGGCAATGTTAGCATGTATGCAACTATCCCTACCTTCTCTAAGATCTCAAAAGTCCCACGGTATCTTGCTGTCAATTTTGGGTAGCAACCACTCTTAATGAACTTCTTTTCTCTTTTGCTTTTAAAAATACATGTTCACCCACTTTAAAATCTTTGAAACCCATGCTCTTGTCTGCATAAATTTTTTGTTTGTCCTACGCAACCTTTAAATTATGCTTAATCTTTGTTATTTTCTCTTCCATTTCCTTCAACAAATCCGACCCAGTGACATCTTTGTCTGTTGGGTTGTCCAAGCTCACTAGTGTTTTACACTTCCTGCCATACAATGTTTCAAATGGGATCATTTTTAATGAGGCCTGATACCCATTATTGTAAGCAAATTCCACTAAGTGGATATAATCCTCCCACTTTGATGGTTGGTCCATCACATACATTATGAGCATGTCTTCAAATATTATTTTGGTCCTCTTTGATTTGCCATTTGATAATGGGTGATAAGTTGTACTTATATTTAAATTTGTCCCAAATCCTTTGCACAAACCTTTCCAAAAATTAGATGTAAATTTTGGATCTATGTTTGAAACAATTTTCTTGGGAACTCCATGTATCCTAGCAACTTCTTTCATGTAGATCTCTACAATATTTCATACCTTCTATGTGGTCTTTACTAGAATAAAATGTGCAACCTTAGTTAATTTATCCACCACTACCATGATGGAAGCATGTTTCTTCATTGTTCTGGGCAGCTTAGTAATAAAATCCATCGTAGTTACTTCCCACTTCCATTCTGGAATGGACAGTGCCTGTAACAACCCAGCTGAATGTCTATGTTCAGTCTTCACCTTCTGGCATTCTAAGCATCTGGCTATGTAATCAGCCACCTCTTTCTTCATTCATGGCCAAAAGTATTGGTTTCTTATAGCTACAATTGATTTTTGATATCTCATATGTCCAGTGTATGGTACATTATGCATTTCTCACATAATCGTATTTTTCATCTCTCTGGAATTTGGCACATATACCTTGTCTTTGTACATTAGAACTCCATCTTCTTTCAGCTCAAAATCTTTAAATTTTTGTTGCAAATTTCCTTGCTATAGTGTTTCTTTTATTAGAAAATAGTGTTGATCTGAATTTGTTTCTTCAAGAATTTTATATTTTATATCAGTCATGTACATGCTAACGGTTATAGCATGTATCTCATGAGCTCTTCTAGTGGGTGCATCAGCCACCTGATTTTCTTTGTCTTTGATATGCTTAATTTTGAAGCCATATTCACTAAGAAATTTGAGCCATCTGGTATGTCTAGCATTTAATTTGGGTTGTCCAAACGAATGTTTCACACCACAGTGACTTGTCCTTAGCTCGAATTTCCTCCTCATGAGGTAATGTCTCCATATTTTTAGTGCATGAATAATGATTGTTAATTCTAGATCATGGGTAGCATAATTCCTCTCATATTCTTTTAATTTTTCTATACTCATAGCATACCACATGATCCTTTTGTGTGAGGAATACATCGATACCTTCCTTGCATGCATCAGCGCACACAACAAAGTCTTCATCCAAATTTTCAATCTTTAAGATCAGCGCGCTTGTTAAAATGTCTTTCGGCTACTGAAATTTTTCTTCACATTCGGAAGTCCATTCAAATTTCACTCCCTTCTATTGCAAAGAAGTGATGGGGCTTGCAATATTTGAAAAACCTTTTAAGAATATTTAGTAATAACCCGCAAGACCCATGAATGATCTGACCTATGTAACATTTATTGGCATTGGCCATCCTCCAATGGTCTCTATCTCTTCAGGATCAACTATTATCTCATCTGTTGAAATAATATGACCCAAGTAGTGAATCGTTTTTTGATAGAAAATGCACTTGCTTAACTAAGTGGCATACAACTTATGCTCTCTCAAAACTTTTAGCACCAATTTTAAATGTTCACGTTCTTCTTTTGTTTTTGAACAGGTGAGTATATCATCTAGGAAAACAATCACAAACTTGTTTAGATATTCATGGAACACTCCATTCATTAGGCACATGAAAATTGTTGGTGCATTTGATATCCCAAATGGAACTATTGTCAATTCATAATGTTTGTACCTTGTCTTGAATGTTGCCTTGTTGATATATTCTTCTTTTATCCTCACTTGATGATAGCATGATCTCAAGTCAATCTTGGAAAATATTCTTACACCTTTCAGCTAATCAAACAAATCATCAATCATTGGCAAAGGATATTTGTTCTTTATGGTGGCCTTATTCAGATTTTTGAAATCAATGCACATCCTTAAGGTACCATCTTTCTTCACGAACATCATTGAGGCACCCCAAGGTGATACACTTGGGCGTATATACCCCCTTCTTTAATAGTTCTTCAAGCTGCATATGCAACTCCTTCAACTCTAGTGTGTCCATTCTATATGGTGTTTTCGACACGGACAGCTCCTAGCACCAAAATCAATGTCTCTCTTTGGTCAAAGTCTTAAAATTTTCCCAAAAACATCTTCAAAATCCATCAAGACTGGATGGCATTCAATGCTTAGCATTATATCTTTTCTTGCATATTCCATATGGACTGCAAAAACTTGACATCCCTTTATGAAACTCTTTTTCAACTGCATCGCTGAAATTTCTCTAACTACAACCCTTGGAATGCCTTGAACCTTTCCTTATTGCCCCTCTTCATCAAGACAAGTGATTGTGTTTTTGTAACAGCCTAAGACAGCATGGTATTTTTCCAACCAATCCATGCCAATTAGGCATTCATATGAACCTAATGGTATGATGTTCACATCCACCTTTGTATTGAGTCTATTCATGTCTATTGAAAAAACCTTAACCAGCTCATTGATTTTCTTCTTAGCCCTTGTGGTTAACTGAACTATGGCTAGCTACAAAATCAATTAAAATTATTATGGGCTAATTATCAATCTTACCTTCCACTTCAATCATAGGGTACTAATATTTTATTTTCTTGTTGTCCAAAGCTACATAAATTCTTGGCATGTTTCCTCCCATGTCTTCCACTGTTTCAACCTCCTAAATATTGTGGGCAGTCCTCATTCTTTCACCTTTGTGAGGTCAATCTTAATACAAGTGATCTCCCTCCCATCCTCAACACTTCATGGGTTGTTGTCTTGGCCTTTTAGCAAAAAGAATCTACCATCCTAGGATCATTTTGGGCTGACTTTTCTTGTTGATTTGCTTGGGATTTATTTATGAAAAAGGGTGGCTTAAAACCTCTTTGCCTTTGCTCAATTTTACCCTTCATCTTATCATTCCAAGCTTTTTGGAAAACTGGTCTCCCTCTACTATATTCATAAAGATGTTTTTCTCTCCTTATGGAATCCTCTAAATTCTTAGGGTTATCATAGTGTATCTTGTCACTGTAGAAAGAGGGTAACTGTAATACCCTTGTTTCCCCCAGCTTGTAAATATAACTACAACCTGCTAAAATACTATGGGAAGACTGAATATATGTGGATGTTGGAATTGATGAACCTTTTTGTTATAAAAGGTAATGTATATATTTTGTTACTAAATCAAATGGAAAGTGTTGCATAACTGTTGAAGGGTTTTGCCAAGGTAGATCAGGATGCATGAGAGAGATGGTGAGGGGAACTAAAAATGGTTGAGATGACCCCCACCAGAACAGTACTCTACTAGATTTAAATTATTCGGACCCAGAAAAATCCTCTAACCCAGAAAAATAAATTACCGGACAGGCTGGTAGTTGGGAAGTCCTCCTCAAGAATCAATGAGGAGATGGGCAGAGTACCCATCTGAAAAGTTTATGACCTGACCCACGAAATCTTGTTGAGGAAGGAAAGAAAAGAGGGAAAATTTGTGGGCATAGAAAGAGGAGGCCAGAAGATGGGTTTGGTGACTATTTTCTAAAGAGGGAGAGCATGTGTAGGTCACTGGTTTTGAAGAGAACTGAAAAACGAATTTGTTATGGGTATAGGAATTTGATGGGCAGTGTTTTCAGTCCAAGCTGGTAAGCGAGGTTACAAGAAGATGAGTGATTGAGAAACACTCATTGTAAACCCCCTTGCTTGGTGGAGAGAAAATTGATTTGCCAAGTTCCTGTGGGAGGATGAGAGTGGCCTCTATCTCTGGTTGTTGTTGAACAGAAGGAAGAGTCTCTCTCATAGCATCATGATCTAGCTAGGGGGTGGCCAGCGGTAAATCCATCCAGGAGTTGGTGTACCTACGATTGGGTGGAAAAGGGCACCCGTTTCAGCAGTTGCATCACTATCTGGTTTCTGGATAAGTATATTTGGTTAAATCTCTGTAGCGTTTAGATCGAAGAAATTTTATACTATGTTTTAGAAATGTGTAAGTTTAATTTATGACAAAAGTGACTTGAAAAATTTAAGCAGACTAAAGCGAATGTCTTAGTTGAAGCTCTTTGGATTTAATTTCTTATCTCTTGATTATTTGTGTGCTAAAATAAGATTTCTGGGAGTGGATGGTGTGGTTGACTGTGTTGCACATTTTAATGCATGTTGGGGAATTGATGACTGAAAAGTTAAAAAAATTTATAACACCACTAAAAGAAGAGAGAGTGATTTTTCTACGTAATAGTGCTCCATTTTAGTATGTCCTCAAATCCCCTGTCAAAAAAGTTAGAAAATATCAGATCTGTGTGGACTTTAGGAAATAATCTCAATTATGGGAAAACATTAAAATTCCTTATAAATAATTATTGAGGAAAATTGACTAGGACATAAACATGAAATTGGTCTAAATGAATTAAAATGCAAAAGTTATCACAATTCTATTTGGGGCATAAATAAACATTTATGTTTAAATTGTGTTAAATTTCCTAAATTTCAGAAGAATCCCCTTAAATTTTGGTGGGCAGTAAATCCTGGTAGAAACACTGAATTTACTGTGGAGGTAAATCTTTGTATTAGGACCATTTCCCTAAAATTTAGTAAGGAATAAACTATAATGATATTTTAATTTGGAATATGGAGAAATTTCCTTGGAATATAAACTTTTATTAAATCTCTTTATAAATACTGGAAAACTATATTTTTCATTTCCTTATTTTCTGTAAGAGAAAATAAAAACTATGGAAGTATATGTATACATATGATTATTATTATTATTATTATTACTATTATTATTATGCAGGTTAAAGAACCCCTGGAGCATGAAAGACCTGAGACCAAAAAGAATAGGGAATCAATCGTGACTAAATGCTTTAACCTTCTCGTAGTCTTCAGAACTCCGGGAGTTCGGAGCTCCGTGATGTTTGGGTGATGGGATTCCATGAGCCAAAGTTGTCGAATTCCCGAACCCTACCTTACCATGTATAAGGTTGCATATATAATAAATATAATCAATTATATTAATGTGTTTAATGTGCATTTGTTATAATACACCCTTATTACAATATATATATTATATTATAATCTGAAATAATACATTGCATTTAAATCACAATGTAATACAAGAGGGTCCCCTCCGAAACTCTGGGACTCGAGGTTATATGAGAATAAAATTGTGTGGAGAGTCGAAGGGGATTAACTCGAAAAGCTCTCTCTCTCTCTCGTGTGAAATAATAATATAATATTGGAGAATTTTAAAACGTAGGCGTAATTTTCGAGGAATATAAAATAATATATTATATTATTTTAAGGTTCATTAAATTGATTTGACGTAAACGAAGCCAACTCCTTTGAATATTAAATGGTGCGGTAATGTGTGCCAATGGGATCACTTCGGAGCTTCGGGACTCTGAGGCTCCGATATATTGGAGTGTAAGGAATGTGGTGGAGAGTCGAAGGGGGTTGACACGGATTTCTCTCCCTCTCTCCCTTATTTCAAATATTAATAAAATATTGGAGACCTTATAAACCTGGCCGCAATCTCCAAAAAGATGCAATATAATATTATATATTTTAAATGAGTCGTTGTGATATTGGCATGTAATAAAGTGCAAACCCTCTTTACCCTTTTTAATTTAATGTTTAATGCAAAGTTACGCGTAAGCATGGACCCTTCGGGAGTTCGGAGCTTCGAGACTCCGAGATGTTGGAGAAGATAGAGAGTAGGAGCAAAACAACCGAAAGCCAAACCTATTTTCACGTATCCAAAAGTTATGATAAACGTTAAGTGGAATCAATTATATTATATGACGATATAATAAATTATAAAGGCACAATATGAGTAGGACCCTCTCCGAAACTCCGACGTTCGGAAGACTTGGGTTCATAAAACTCTGATGTGGAATCTTCGTCGAATTCCAAAGGCTTAGGAATTAATGGGTATTGATAATCCTAAGTGCTCATTTGATATAAATTAATTATGTAATCATATTACAATATAATTAAATATAAGTATAATATAATATAATTAATAAAAGAATAATTTGTGGTTGAATATAATTAATCATTTTTCCCAGTAAATATATATATATATATGTTAAATTACTTGAAAATGTGGCATGGAGGATTTGAATTATATACATTAATTAAGGTTAATCAACTTAAGTATATTATGGAGAAATTATCATCATTGTGTTATAATATAATTTACTCATAATTATCATATGAGTAATTTATTGAGTTAGTGTTAAACTACTTCTAAGAGGGAAAAAAGAAAGTAAATACTTCAGTAATTACTGGACCATGGGTATTAGGTTAAGCGAAAAAATTACCCATCCCTTAAAAAGGTACTTAGAGGTCGGGTGTGTGACAGTAACCCACTCAGAAATATTTGGATTTTGACATTCTCATCCTTTATGATGTCAACATACTTCAATAGCTCAAAGAATCTCTTCTCATATTCACCCATTGTCATGCTTCCCAAATTGAGTTCAAAGAACTCCTTCATCTCCCTTTCATAATAATGTTATGAAAAATATTTCTCTTGGAAATTTTCTTTGAACTACCTCCATGAGACCTTATTCTCATCAAGGTGTTTGGCTTGCTTAATTTGATCCCCCCACATAGTTTTTTTTGTTTTTCCTTGCAAGTAGTAGGTTGCAATTCTAGTTTCCACCCTTGAGGGGTAATCATGCAGCTGGAAATATTTATTATTTCCAGCGGCCATGCTTCGGCCTCTTTTCCCTTTCTATGTTCACCATTATAAGTTGGTGGTTTGGTTTTCCTAAGCTCACCTTGCAAAATGTCTAACTCGGGACTTCTTCTTTACCTCCTAACAAGTGACACACTTGGGCTGCTCCCTGGCCTTGAACTTGCATGATCTCTCCTAGTGGATTGCTTTGGGAAATAATGGTGCCTACTCATACTCTTTGACTACTTGGCATTCCCATGATCATCACTTCTGCTATGGGATCTGGATGATGTCACTTGTCTAACACTAGTTGTTTTCTTTGTGCCAAATTCTTTATTGGTTTGCCTCTACAGCATATTCATACTCTGAAGTATATCTTCTTGAGATTTCATAATTTTTTTATTATCTAACCTATAGTTATGTACTTACCTCTGCATGCTCATCATAATTAGAAGCTCATGCCTACCTCTTCTTCCATTATATTGTCTCAACATTTCCCATGATAACATGTAGACCTCTAACCTCTTTGTAGTTGTAATATATTTGGGCATCTTCCATAACTTCAGTGTTCATATAAGAACCAAAAATTGTCTTCTTATACCTATAATTCGACAAAAAATCTTCTAAAAATATTTCATAATTAGATTGCAGGTCATTCTTTATTTCAATTTAAGGAGAACACAAATGCACTAAATCAAATTCTGATTTATTATGCATATTCCTTCTTAAAACAACTTTCCATCGGTTATATTGTTGCCTCCTTATGAGTTATGAGCGAAAAGTTACAACCTTCTCAAGTTGCAATTTCCACTCATTGCTTTGTTTTTACTGCTATGAAAATTATTTTATTATTTTATGAGAAACTGTAGTGTTCCATTCAAATTTCTAAGTTGATAGATGGCTTCTCCTCAAGACCTTTCCATTGACTGCTCGTTTTTCCAAAAAAAAGAGTTCTGATCTGATAGTTATGGTCTGAGGAAGTTTATATTGTTTCTCATTTTTACCCATCACTGCTACAGGTGCGTTCACTTCCATCCTGTACAATTTTAGGTACCCAGATTCCAAATCTGGTTGCACGGTTATCTTCTATGGTCTATGTGTTTTCTACAAATTGCTCATGTTCCCCAAACCTACGTCTAAGTAACGAGTTATGTCCTCTGGAAGTAAAGTGGTGCCGAAAATTATACGTTATATTGTTTCAATTGTAACTTCCTCATACTAGCTCTGTTTTGTGCTCAGAATAGCTCGTTGGAAAGCTCTTTCTGAGTCTTATCATTTGAGACTTTATGTATCTAAAATACACACAGTTCTCTCAATTTTGACTACCTAAAAATGTCGTTTAAGGCTTCAAAATGCCCATGCAAGTTGATGACCTTCAAAAACTCAAAATTTTCATAGAAAATTGATTAGTTCATTGTTATAACTTCTTTTAATCTGAGTCATTGATCTCTAAGTCAAGAGAAATCCTAATCATTGATCTGCCAAGTCTTTCCCAAGCCCGCGGATGAATCTCTGCCATTGATTGTCAACTCGAAACCAAGGAGGATCGTTGATTTTCCAACATCTATAACCCCATCAACGATTAGTGACAACGATTTCTCTTGGCGAACAAAACACTTCATCGATTTTTCCAACCCGACCATCAGTGATCAGTGATTTCCCTTCACAAACCAAACATGTTCACAAATTTTTTCAATCTCAATCCTCAGCAATCGGCAATTTCCTTAGCGAACTAAACTTGTTCATGAATTTTGATGAACCTCGATCATCGGCGATCGGTCATTTCTTGGCTAACGTGGTAACTTCACTAACATTGCATGACATATGGATGTTGACGTGGCACGACACGTGGATGTTGACGTAGCATGACACGTGGATGTTGGTGTGTCATTACACATTGATATTGACATAACATGATACATGGATGCTAAAGTGGCATGACACTTAATTATCCTCTTTCCTTCATCGACAATTGGTAATATATTTTGGACAAACCAAACACTTCATCGATTTGCCTACCCGACCATCGGTGATCGACGATTTCTCTTGGTCGAATGAAACACTTTGTCGATTTGACCAACCTGACCATCGACAATTTTCTTTTGGTCGAACAAAACACTTTGTTGATTTCACCAACCTAACCATCATTGATCGGCAATTTCTTTTGTTCAAACAAAACACTTCGTCAATTTTGCTGACCCCGACCATCAATGATCGGCGATTTCTCTTGGTGAACTAAATTCACTCATGAATTTCGCTAAACTCCGACACTTATAAATTTTCGACCAAAATCCAGGATAAACATGGGTCATTGATCTCTAAAGCCAAAAATGATCTTGATCGTTGATCCACCATACCTCTCCCAACTCTGCCGACAAGTCTCAATTGTCAATCTGCTCTATTCTACCAACTTCAAAAATGGATCTCGACTATCAATCTACTCCATTTTTCCAAACTCCAAAAATGGATCTCGGCCGTTAATTTGCTCCATTTTTTCAACTTTGAAAATCTTATCATTTTGATCGATCTAGGATTAATCTGGGTCGTTGATCTCAAAATCGAACATGATCTCAATTGTTGATCCATCAAACTTCATCTAACTTATTTAACCATCATTACAACATAATTTTTTGACCTTCCAAGTCGAATTCAACTTTACAACCTGCAGATTGATGCCCTTAATCCTCTCTTCAACTGTTCTGAGGCATTTTAAACTCGAATCTACTCATAAATTTGAGAATTTCACTCTATTTCACTATTTTCCCCAAATTTGTCATAGGTGAACTTTGCAACAAAGAATTTCTACCAAATTTGCACCGGTCTTGGTCCATACAGGCTCAATGTTGAATCTTGAGCTCTAATACTAATTTGTAACGTTTCCCAACTTAACTGGGGTTCATTACATGTGGAATACACATAAAAATAAAAAATTTACTACTAACTAATCATGTAGCTTACCATCTGCATGAATACACACAAATTTAACCATTTGTTGATTCAATTAATTTAAAAGTGGGTGCAGCCTGCTAAACTAACATGAATGCAGCTAATAATTTCCTCACAACAACATATAATTCATTCTTATGAACATAGTCAATACACAACAATTAGAACTCATAATGCAATAAGAAAATAGATAAAATCAATTATCTTCTTAAAATAGTTGTACAACCAACTGCTTGGGATGGACGTTCCATCCAACCATAGACTTGTTGTTCTAAATCTCAACAACAAGTCACCCCTGAGCTGAGGCTATAAATCCACAAAAGAAAGTGTCTCTCATTGTCCACTCACAATTCAAATAATCTCACAACCCACTGCCATTTTCCTACAGCGATCGTGATTTCCTCTACCTCTCTTCCTCTTGACCTGCCCAACCCAAAGAATGTGCCCCTTTACCACTCTCAGTTCATAGGGTGTCTCATTCATTTATCAAGGTCTCTCTAGTGCGGGTAACCAAGAATCTCACTAGTGGGAAACTCAAAACAACTCACTTCCAAGAAAAATAGAAGTAAAACAACAATCACTTGCTATCATAGTGCAATTCACACAGGAGTTCACTCTTTAGGCCAGACAACCTGATTATTCTACAAGCCTGACAACTTTTTTTCAATCTTCAGCTCCAAAAATGCTCTAGAATTCACCCTCCATATTTGTTTCAACTCCATTGTTCTTCTTCCCTCTTCTCTGCTTCTTGTTCATGCAAAAACATGATTGTCTAATTATTCCCCCCTTGGCCATATGAATCTTCCCCCCTTTTGTTTGTTTGTTTGACTTACACTCTTCCCTAAGATGATTGTACTTCAACCTCGTTCTCTTAATAATTATGGGATGTGAGACCTCACACGCACCCTCTTACATGCATTCAATAAACAAAGGGTTCACTCAAAACATTAAAATCAGGAAAAAGATTTGGGAATTAAACTCATGGGTAACCCCCCCCCTTTAAGACCCCTCCTCTCTTTTGGATTAATCAGCTTTCATCTTTGTCCATATCCACCAATAGCTAGCATCACATTTTTTTATTAAAATTCAGAAACACAATTCGCATATACATCACTTGGAAACAATGATACATTATATCTACATTAAGCATTAACTAAACTAGGGATTGTAGCAGGGTCGGTACACTGACACACTTCACCCCATCAACCTAGATGATGAAATGCATAGAACAATAAAACCAATGTTCTATATCCTCTTAGTAATCATATCTATGTGTTTCATTTCTAATTGTGAATGTAAGGGCCATGGGCCAATACCTCTGAATTCTTTTTTTTGTTTTAAAAGAAGGACGAAGGCCATTGGCTTGAGCATAGTATTTGTTACTAGTATAATAGGGATAGCTCCTTTGGATAGAAATTATAGACTTTTGAGAAGCACTCAACAAAACAAAGGCTACAGAATGAGTTCCCTCATTCGCGGTCCCTGTCACTTACATACATGAAAAAGAAATTGCCTATACTATAAAGTTGTCCCTACTTATTTACAAAAGACAAAACATTGTAAGCCACATTCTATGTAGTAAAACAACAACAAAAAATAGGAAGCTAGCTACATAACATAACATAGAGGCCTAAAAAAATTTGCATCTAAATTAATTATGAGATAATGTTAAAACTAAGCATTCCACTTAAGTATTATATTTTATTTTCCAATGAAAACCTAGTATGGAAATCAAATGGATGTTTTTCCACTTTAATGGATAGCAACACTAGTAAACCTATCAACATAGACTAGTGCACCTCACCGAAGGGGATTTGAACCAAAGCCTTGCACGCACAAAACTAGCCACAACCAATTGAGCTAACCCCTTGGACTACTAAATGTTTAAAGACATCTCATCCCACTCTCAAGCACTTAAAAACAAGTGTAAAATTATTAGTACCTTTCTAACAACCCACAAGAGACAAAAATATCATAAACAAAATTTGAATGTAAGGGACAAACACATCATAAGCTTGATTGATGCCATTTAAATATTATTTATATGTAGTGTAATAATGGTTAAAAAACACATCAACATATAACAACAATTTACAAATACAATTTTTGTAATAAATGGTCCTAAACAAAGTTATTTTCTTCATACAATTGAGTTTTGTCGTGAATACTTCATGAATATAGATCGATCATTCACATAACAAATTCAAAAATAAAACACATTACAATCATGGTTATTCTTTCATGCAATTGAGCTTTGTCTTGAATATAGATAATTCATTCACATAACAAGTTCAAAAAAAAATCACGTTACAATCATAATACACAAATGTCAAAAAATTAATATGATGTTCCATACTTGGCGTTAGCTTTTAAACAAAATGAACTCTTATGTTAAAACTCCTTGGTACACTTATAAACCAAATATATTTGTGTGTATTACTTGGAATTGTTCTACAATTCATTTTATCAAATATTGTTAAAATAGTCCCAATTACATAAGATAATGTTATTTAATTGTGATAGGTATATGTATCCTTGTGGTTGCATGTGCAACCTGTTAAAATATTCAATATGTTTGTTTCACCATAATAGACAATATCACAATATTGTCATCCAGCCATAGGCACACAGCCATCCCCAAGCACCGTAACCTTTAACAGATGGAATGATTCTGGAAGCAATACCACACCCAAAATATAACCAAGAGAGAGCACACCTCTCTCTAAAAGGTAGCGCACCAAGCAGAAAGCCGCAAAACCAAAAACCAAGACCAATACCCAGCTACAATCGTTGCAGCTACACTCCTCTAGACTTGCACACCACTTTATCTTGTGTGAGCTTGTGAGTGAGTCTGTCTCCAAATGAGCTCAAGCGCCCTCTATTTATAGTGCTCCTTGTCAACTATCTAGGTCGACTTCTTTTAGAGGCTAATACTTTAATATTAATTATTTTATTGAGCCGACTTGTCTTCAAGGGTTTCTACACATCTGTTTAGGGTTTCTCTAGCTTCCGAAATATTGTAATCTAGTCAAAGGTTACACATGGAAGTTGATAACTCCCACAGCTACCATAATATCAACACAACCACCTTTTTTTCCACACTTCTTGTCTTCTTCAAGATCAACTGACATAAGGCTCATCTCTATTCTTCATTGCAAAACCATTGTTGTCATCAAATATGAAAACATTGAATGATGTACAAATGATGTGGGTTTTTCTTAAATCATAAAGCCATAGAATTCAATACCATGGATGCCAACAACGAAGTTAACAATGAGCAAGCACAGTGTGTGAAGCTTTTTGTTTATAATTCTAACAATGTATAAAGGTAAGATGATTTTTAAAATAGCGACATTATAATTCTAACAATGTTTAAAGATCAGATGATTGAAATTCAAAGAGAAAGTTTCTTGTGAAACTTTTTGTTTACATTCTCAAATAAATAAAGGGTATAAAAATAGCAACATTATAATTCTAACGATGTATAAAGGTTAGATATTCTAGATGATTGAAATTCAAAGAGACGTAGTAGAAGAATGCAATATTAGCAACTCTATCAAGAATAAATAAAACCTAGGATTTGTGAGGTAAAGAGGAAATATTGAGTTTCTCAAGATAGCAAAGAAGGTCTCCCTTAGCACTTTTGAGAGCCAAGATTGGGCTCTACATCTTTGGCAAGCCAACTACTAAGCTCTAAACATACTTTGTGGGAGTCGATAACTCAAGACTTGAAAATTATGGAGTTCCAATTTCATTGGACTTACAATAGCAATTTTATGCCTAAATCATCCACACACAAAAGTCCCCAAATCCAAAAATTTCAAGCTCTAAACATAATTTGTGGGAGTCAATAACTCAAAAATTATTAAGTTCCAATTTCATTGTACCTGTGATAACAATTTTTTGTCTAAATCATCCACAAACAAAAGTTCCCAATTCCAAAATTTCAAACAAGTGGAATACAATGGTTGTAGCAAACCTTGCAAATATCATTGAAAATGCAAACCATGTTTTCCCAAAATGTCTCAATCCTCTTATGTGGTCATCAATGCATGAAGATTTGTCATTTCCCCACATACTGCTCTACTTGCCAAAGACCTATCTTGAAGATTATAGATTCTTCCTAGATGAGGCGATTGGGTAACTCATCCTTCCTCCATTATCGTTAAGGATGCCCTCTAAGACAAACCATCTCATATTCAATCCATGAAAATTAAAAGTGGAAGACCTTAGAAACCATGTCAAACATAAAAATTATTAAAAAAATTCCACACAAACATCAAGGAATGTTACCATGCTTTCAAGCCGCAATAATTTTTTTCCTTGTGATCAACCCACATGTGGACCATATAAACAAGGCACTGGAATGACGATCCAAGGATCTCCCCTTTAGTCACCAATGCATCGCCAGTTACTTTGATATAAACAAGGCACGGGAATGATGATCCAAGGATCTCCCCTTTGGTCACCAATGCATCGTTAGTTAATTTGAGTTATGTTTCTCTTAGCAAGTGTTCGTGATGTCCTCTTTGCGTAGTGAATGATGATCCAAGAATCTCCACTTTGGTCAACAATACACCACTAGTTGCTTTGACCTATGTTCTCTAAGCAAGGCAAGTTTTCAGGAAATGTCCTCTTTGCATGGTATATGGAATATCACGAATACATTTTATAAACATTATTTGCGTAGAGACTACAATGTAAACAAAACAATGCAATGAAATAATCACAAACGTACAACATTGGCAAAGAATACCATATCAAACGAATGTTTAGGCATGCACACAAAATTGTCTAATTTTAAATTTTATTTGAAGTTGGATTGCCATGGATTGGCCTATCATGGCCATCACATTCAAATCCTAGTTATGTCGAGCTCCTACTTTAACTATTATTGCAAGGGATACATGCTCTCTCTATACCATGATAGCACTCCGCTTGTACAATGTAATTGCTCTAGCATAGAGACGAGCTATGCCGGATACTTAGTAACGAGTATTTTAACTTCAACTGTAAATGGATGACAAATCATAAAACTAACGAACAACACCATCAACGAAACGGTTGTGGTGGAGGTGTGTGTCAAAAGCAAGTTTCACCGAACAAAGTCACGACCAACAAATGGACTTTATGCACTTGTTGACAAACTCCCTTGAATTCCATTCTTCTACCTTCAAATGACAATAGTCAATGGGTTTGCAAAAGATTTTCACTGGAAATAATTTGCTTAGCATAATGAAAACCACTGCTAAGCAATGATGTGATGCATGCATCCGATAGTTTCTTGAGAACTTCCAATAAGCCCTTCACTTCAGTCATACATGGCCTTGTAACTAACTCTAGGAGAAGAATATGTCATCAACAAGCTAGTTGGGTCGTGTACATGGCCTTGAGCTCAACACAGGGAGAAGCATGTCATCAACAATCTATTCGAAACACAGACGCCTGTCATCAACAATCTATTCGAAACACAAGCATGTCATCATCTTGCAAATTAGATTTTCACGACTCCCAAACTTGTTGCAGTGCATAATTGGAAACTATTACCCCAAGATCCATCGATTAAATCAAATCCTATCATGCACCAAGTGCTTCGTGATGAAACAAATTACCTTCTAAAAAATGAAAAAAAATTAAAATGAAAAGACTCTACATTGCATACTAAAAACTCCCAATGCTACAATGACACTCTTATAGAAGCCTATTAACTATAAATTATAATAATAATAATACTAATCTTTTTCTAAATTCATGGCTTATCCAGGGTTAGGAATAGGTACAAATAATTATGCAGCATGGTTAAAAAAATATTTCTTAAAAATGTTTGTGTTTGGAAATGAACATCAAGCAGATCCAGGTTTACAGCAACTCTGGCCTGGTCATCATTCAATGGATGAAGGGTATCGGACAGATTCTTAACAGATACCTTGGGCTCATAGGAGATTGGCAGGAGGAAGTGATTTCTCTTTTTTACTTCATTTCACTCAATCATGTTTATAGGGAACAGTGTAGAGACATATGCACTCTCAAAAGATGGTCAACGGGTAGTAGCTGAAGGCTTATCAATTATGGAGGGAAAAAAGGAAAGGAATTATCACTATTTCTGAAGCCAGGTAAGATACTCTTTGTGGGCAGAAGCTTTACTCTATGTCAATGATAGACAAATTTAGAAAGAATTTTGTTAAGCCCTAAATAGTGGCACATTATCCCAATTAGGGGTAATGTGTCACTATTTTAGGGCTTAACATGAGGCTGGCATTATTAGAGCTAGCCAAAGTTCTTACTCTGCACCATTGGTAATGGTACTCAAAAAAGATGGCTCATGACATATGTGTTCAAAGTATAGAGAATTTCAGATAATAAGCCTCTTCGAAAGGGCAACCTCCTTATTTATACACCACATAAATTTCCAAATACAAGATGATTCCAAATGAAAATATCTCCTTGGTATCTATAGAAGACTAGGAGGTACAATTACAACTAATGGACCCAAACCGACATAAATAAAATAACATTACTAATGTAATATGCCCCAATTAAAGAGTAATGTGTCACTAATTAAAGCTTAAAAAATTTAAAAGACATACTTTGATATATATTCAAATTTACAATAGAATACTTGAAGATGGTTATAACTAGTTTCCGCGAAGGGCAGATATCTCTCACTAAGCCCTCACGTTTTTTGAAAGTGCATAAGCACATGAAACATGTAATTTCCATTCAATAAAAGTGATCTTAAAGTTTGAAAATTAAAAATAAATAAATAACTCTTTTTTTAAATGCATAAGCACATGAAGAATGTAATTTCCATTCGATAATGATTTTAAATTTTGAAAATTAAAAATAAATAAAACACTTATATCACAATGTCAAAAATTAAAGTGAGAAAGGTTGTAGAGAAGGAAGGTCGTTCTCACATCCAGAAAATAAAATCCAGACACGTGCCCCTAAAAGCCAATAGTTGTAAAGGGCGGTCGTCCTCACATGAACTAATTATTAGTTCACAAAACACACCCCATACATATTAACGTAAAGCTAAACACCAATAAATATTTTAAAGTGATTATAATATTGAACTAAATATAGGCAATTGAAGATTGACTTATAGAACATTTTATTAATTATTAGTTCACACACCGCATACATATTTAGGGACAAATATTATTAAATGGATAATAACCACAAGCCAAAGAGAAACAAGGCATTACATTGATTCGCTCCAAAAGATATTGAGAAATCTTTTCGAAATTCACGGAAGAGCTAACCATTGCACAAGAAAGAGAAAGCCCCCGTGAATAAATGATTTAAATAATTTTTTATTA
Source organism: Picea engelmannii (assembly GCA_009831015.1). NCBI lineage: Eukaryota > Viridiplantae > Streptophyta > Pinopsida > Pinales > Pinaceae > Picea > Picea engelmannii. The sequence continues at coordinate 263,200 of ML786125.1, forward strand.
TTTTAATTTTGAAGTCAATGCCAAGTGTAAAAATTCTAACAATTCAATTTCTTACAATTTATTTTCCTAATAGCGCTTTGCAGACCACCTCTTTAAATTCCATGCATGGATAATGTGTGCCCAAAAAAGTGCTCTTGAAGTTTTCCCGACAGTTGAAAGATGAACTCCATTAACTAAAAACTAATGAGAACTTGAGTGGAGTGGACCCTAAAAGAGGCACAACATTGGTTGGTTTTGGAGCAGCACACAAAAAAGGGATCAAACTGTAATGTCAATCAGTAACTAGAGTAGATTTATATCCAAACTCCATTTGTCTATATCCTAAACCAAAATCACAACTTCGTAAATAACAAACAGGAAACTAACAAATGGCAATGAAATACTTCGAAGACCAGGCTGTTGACCCAAAAACGCACCAAAAGCCTTCACATACATAGTTGATGGAATAATATTAGTCCTGTAATCTATTGCGATACGGATTGAGCAGCTTTGAAGTTCAAGAAATACTCTACAAGGTTAGACTAAGTTATCCCGCTGCAACATAAATTGAGCAGCTTTAAAATTTCTAGTTTTATCAAAATCCCCAAAAAGATGTTACCAAACCAACTTATTAAGCATATTGCGCAATCCCTCTAATTACACAATAGCATTTGCTGCACTGGCAATTCTAGGCCACAAATCAGCACACTCTTTCCCAATGGGCCCTGTGATAGCAGAACCTGTAACAAAGAAACATAGAAGTTCAAGATTTGGCATGAAGAGCTTGAGATACAGTATTTTTATCTCTGGAAGCTATAAGACGTATTGTATAAATTATAAACAACATCAAGTAACTGATAATTTAGTAGAAGACACAAATTTAACGATTTAATCCTAACACAAACCTTTCATTTCTCCCTTTGGATTTACTATGACGCCCGCATTATCTGAACAGAAAAAAAAAACCAATAAAATATTATATAAACTGGCAACAAAACCAACTCAGGTCTCTCTATCCTAATAGCTGGGCTTCTTGTAGCCTGTATACAAACTCTACTTTCTAGATATTTCAATAGCTGGACTAATCAAGCATCAAGTTCAACCAATGGGAAAAATTAAAAAACAACTAACAGCATACAAAACTTATTATTACAGCATATTTATTTGAAATGAGTTATGATTGACGTAAATCCAATTTCACACTGTATTCTGGGTTTACATTGTCTTAAAAATGAGGCTAGCACTTCCACTAATTGATGTGGTTTAGTTCCCTGCCCTGGGATACTTTGCACAAATTTTTAACTCTTCTATTCTCCTCAAAACTTAATTAGGTATTTACGGGCGGCAGGTGTTGGGGGGATATTCACAATCCTGGAGGAAACAAGCTTGTTTATTACGCATGGGGCTTAGGAATGTATCAAATAACTTAGCTAAGGCTTACTCGCTATGGTGTGGTCTCGCCAAGGATGAGCGTTTCAGGTCTTTGATAGTTTTTGGGGACTCAATACTGATTATTAAAGCAATGATTGCTCTAGCCAGTCCAAGGGGGAACAAGTTAAAAACAAGTCTCTCAAATCAATCGAACCTTATCTCATTTCGATAGAGTCTCACTCTACCATATCAAGAAGGAATCGAATAAGAAAGATGATCATTGGGCAAGAATTGCCTCCTTCTGAATAAAAATGAGGAGTTAAGCTATAGCTTAATCCCATAGATCTTATTGTTAGTGGATATTAATTGGCACTACAACCAACATGAAGGCATCATTAATCAACAGTTGGACACGTTTAGGGAAGGATGACGCGAAGTGGCCTGCTCCACATTCCCATATGCCTTGGTAGGCCCCATTCATGGTAAATCAATGCGCAGGAATGAATTCTTTCTTGAAATATGGGAAAATACCGACTCTGTGCTCCACCTTGGGGTGTCTCTTGGCAATTCAGCTTGGATTTTGCTGGGATTGGAACCTGGCAGCGACTTCACTGCTCTATCGACAAAGCTGTGTCTTCCGAAGTGGATGTGGCAAGTCTCACGGTGAGCAGAGAGTTCAGTTCAGCGCTATCCCTGGATTGCAGTTTAGGGTTGGGTTATGTTGGTAACTTCCTTTTATTTTAGCGCTCTGGCCAGGCAAACCCTAGTCCCTGAGCTTTTCTCTTTGTGTTTCTTTGTCTCTGGCGTTTATGATATTGCATTCTGGAGCAGTAAGAGCAGGTTAATCTTGGGGTTTCCTTTCTTCTCATGGTTTGAAAATTGGTCCTCCAGTTTGGTGTTTCCTCTTCTCCCAGTTCTTGCCCAGTCACCTTATTACGCCCATATAGCTTGTTTTTTTATTTGTGGGAGGAGTAATCAGGCCAGCCATGGATAACATTGACATAAAGGAGGTCAGACAGGTTCTTCACATACATGAAGACATCAACCAGGCCAACAGCAGTCCACTAATGCTAATCTCCTCCAAAATCATCGAGCTTGAACAGGCTAGCACCACAC
>ML786125.1:268316-278546 GCA_009831015.1 Picea engelmannii
AACCAAACCTTTAACTGAGCATAACACTCAGGACCTATTTCTTTTGTGGCTGTAACATCTTCAGAGGTAAGGCTGTGGACAGGTATGTTTCTCATTTGAATGCTTACTATTAATTAGATTCAATCTACTGCTGTTTAGAGGTATTATTCATAATCATTTCTGTTTTGGTTTCAGTATATGATCTGAGTTCTAATATTGCTGCAATAGAACTGTTAAACAATGACTGTGATCTAAACCTTGTTTTTACATTGAGCTTGAATTTACTGTTGGAGTATTTGCATAGATCTCTGCTATCTAACTTAGAGGATTGGAATATCTCTGTTAAGTTAGGGTTTTCTTTTTACTGTTTGAGATCTAGGTTTATTGATTATATGACTTTACAATCTTAAGATCAGAGTTCTATTCTACTGTCACTGCCTATATGCTGTTCTGTACTTCAGATCTAGAGGAGTTTTGCTTTAAAATTTTAAAAGAGACTGCTGTTTTCTTCTTACCCTAAAAAATCTAACAAGTTTGAATGTTTTTTTGAGTTGTTTGTATTTTGTTTCAATATGTTAGACAAGTCACTAGAAAAAGTACGTGGAATTCCTGTTTGGAGGAGGCTTTTCTATTTATAGTTGTTAACTCTAGAAATGTGTATAGTTTTGTTTAAGTTTCACATACTTTGTAGAATGCAATTGCTGCTAGCTTTGACACAACCACCTTTTGAATGAATACAAAATTCGGCTTTGGTTGAACAAAAACAAAATTAATTAGATATTTTATAGTGAAAAATAACAGTGAATTACAAAAATAACAGTGGCCACTTTTGCACTGGTCCATATTTTAAGATAAATTGAACTAACTGTTAATTAATTAGATATTTTATAAGCCCTACGGGTTAGCTCAATTGACTTGGTGCCAGAGTTGCCAGAACACTGCTGGTAATCCAGCGTGCTGTGCAGGTTCCTGGTTCAATTCCCACAGGGTTAGGTTGTACTAAGTCTACACAACCCATTTTACACTGAGTACTATCCTTGGAATGGGGGCAAGTGCCCTGGAGTTTCCCTGGAATATATTTCCAAAGAAAAAAATAAATAAAAAAGATATTAAAAATGAATTACAAAAAGCCTATTAGGTCCACTTTGCCCTGGTAGATATTTTAAGATAAATTGAACTTCAGCACTAGTAGATATTTTAAGATAAATTGAACTAACTTTTTTCCATTAAAGATATTCGAGTGTTTGCTTAAAGCAGGCCTATAATATTCAATTCATATTAGGAAACTTGGGGCAATCTAGACAAGTCAATTGAAGATGTTTAAATGGAATTTCTCATCTTGCTCAGAATGTTGCTAAACTCTCGTAAGGATAGAATTGATTAGCATTGGCTAAACTTATATAGATTTTAGTACGTTGCCAATGATGTAGTTTTAACATAATTACCTATAATTACTCTATGTATAAAAACATTTTATTAGTTTATACAGCCATATCTAAAAGTATGAAGCTTAACGACACTTGCAGAATGTAATTTTGGTTCATGCATGTGAATAAAAATTACAATTTTTTTCTCAAATACACACACACGTGTGGTTGTGGGATGGAGTGTTATCCTCACCACCCAGGTTCTTTTCCCATTAATGACATGTTGAGCTCATTATAAATATAATTGTTGAAACAGCTTCGAGCCCTGTTGTTGATATGGTATTGTCCAATGAATAATATAAGGTTTAGCCTGGGTACCATTCTCGAAATGAGAAGTAGCCGAGAGTTTTAAAATATATAAGCATGAAGCACTTTGATTCCACTTTACAAAAATGCTCAGATATGAGGAGTGGTAAAGCATATATATATATAGCTTTACCACTCCTCATATCTGAGCATTTTTGTAAAGTGGAATCAAAGTGCTTCATGCTTATATATATATATATATATATATATATATATATATATATATATATATATATATATTTGTGAAGTGGTTTCAATTTTTTAGAATGGTAAAATCTTGGAACTCGAAGTCGAGCTCCCACAACGACTAGGGTTTCCCTAGCGGCCACTACTACACCTTTGTGATCAAAAGAAGAAGAGAGCAGCCACCAACGCATGTTCTACAACTTGTTCCGTTGGAGGAGTTTGAGACCTTGTGTTGTGACGTCATCAGCCTCAAATACAAATCTAGTTTTTGCCCTAGTCGTCACCTCTCAAAAATCACCCATCGTGACGGCGCGTTGAGAAGTCGTAGCCTCAGTAGAGATGTCAGATGTGTGATTTCTAGTCCTAGTCATCAACCATAGTTGATTCAAACGATGTTGTTACTTTCTAAGGTTGGATTGATGGATGCACCTAATAGAAGATGCCCTAAGATGGCTAAATTCATCAAAAGGACTAAAGATGTGCCTAAGATTGAAATATCAACCCCAAAAGCCAAACATAAAGCCAAATTGTAGCAAGAAAAAGCCTTCGTCAAAAATTTTAGAGGCCTATGGCCTAGCCCTCATGCAATTCAGGTATGGGCCTCAAAAAACTGGATTGCTTCCTCTCCAGCTATTTACTCTGGGAATGGTTTCTTCTTGTTTTTATTTGACAACAAAGATGAGAGAGATCAAATTTTTAGATCTGGCCCTTGCTTCATGGGATGTAGGGGAGGTGTTTCTTTCCCACTGAACCATGGATTTTGATCCAGATATGGAAATCTCAATTGCCCCTGTTTGAGTCAGGCTTCTGGATCTCCCCGTGTTCTCTTGGGACAAAGCCACTCTCAAAATTAATGGAGATAAGTTGGGTCGTTTCATTGACTAAGCAAAAATAAAATTAGTAATGTACACCTATGCTCGAATTTATGTGGAAGTGGATTTACAAAAAGGTCTTCCATAAGCAATTCAACGCAATATGGAAGGTTGGAGTCATATTCAAACTCTTGATTACAAGCAAATTCCATTCAAGTGTAATACTTGTCATGAGTATGGCCATTTCGCAAAGAATTGACCAAGTATGCAAGAATCACAGCCCTCTATGAAGCAGGGTCCACCCTCTTAAAACACCAACAAGAAAGAAACTTTCAAGCCAACGCCTAAAAGGCACAAGAAGCAACAACCCAAGGGATCTCATCCTATAAAGAGACCTTAGCTTGGACTTCCAAATTCCAGCAACAAATATGAAATTCTTGAAGAACGAGAAGAATAGGAAAACCAAAAGACTCGTCCTAATTCATTGATTGGACCAATAGCAAAAGTGTGAAAATTCCAGGTCCTATCAGCTTGCCTTCTTGGTCTGTCTTTGACCAAAGAAAGGCTCTAAGTTTCAACTGTAAGTTAATTTATTTTTTGCTATTTTATAACAACCAACAGTCCAAAAGTATTTTGCTGATTTGTTACGGTTATGTTCTCGATTTTGGGTGATCTAGCATGTCGTTTTTGTCACCAGAAATTAGTACATGCATCTCAAAATAAACATAACACACCTAAACATCGTTTACTGTTGAATATGAACAGATCTAAGAAACTAAATCATGCATTTGTAGACACAGGTATTTTTTGTCAACATGACCCTGGATAAAACCCCCCCGGGGAAATCCAGTTTGGAATATGTGTGTATATATGAGGAAAGCAAAAGAAAGGTTACAGTAAACACAATATATGAAAGAACCTGATACAATAGCAACTCCAACTAAGCTGATATACAAGCTCTAAATCAACAGATGCGCCCCAGAATGGTGCGCCCCTCAAGCAAACTGCCAGAACCACTGAATCTGCTCCAACTACCAACTGTGAGCTCAGATCTGAAAACCCCTCCACAGGAATGAAGCTCTAGTAGATGGCCTCCCTCTGAAACTAATCTCACTACAATCTGATGGCTAGATATCCTACCAGGTACGAATCAACCTCCACAGCTAATGCGCCCCTCTCAGAAGTAGAATAGCTCCAGTAAATAATCAAGGCAAATAGCTCCAAGCCTCCATCAATGAAAGCAAGAGGCCTCCATCAAGCATCCTCACAAAACTGACCTCATCTCCATCTTCCAAGAGCTCTTCTCTCAACAAGCAAATGACCAAATGAAGAATGCGCCCCTCCTTCACCCTTTGTGCCCCTCTTTGACTAGCAAAAGGAAACCTAGATATTCAAGGGTGGAGATCATCTCATCTCCCATCTAATCGATGGTTGAGATCTCCCCATGAATATCTAAATCACAAACCCACTTTGGGTTAAGTTTCCTAAGTCAACTTTATGTCTCTAATTCACCCATTTGTGAATTAATAGTCATTTTAGGCCAAAATGACTAAATTTCACTTTATCCAAAGTCAAAGTGAAATTAGACAAAAGTACAAGGTACAAAGTGTAATGTCCTTCCCTCATGTGCTAAGGAGGTCATAATCACATGGGGAACACCTCCCAAGGTACAAAACTCAACAAAAAGAACAAGAGGAAGTAGAGAACATGGATCAAAATGTCAAGGATGGGACCTCATTTGGGGAAAGTTCAGTGACTCCAACCTCATTTAGGGTAAGTTCAGTAACTCCACAAGAGAAGGATTCAAAGTTAGAAGAGGAGATATTAGAAGAAGAAACCAAAAATGAGGAAGTTAAAGATGAGGAAAACCTAGAAGTTTTTAAGTCTCCATCCTTTGGAGAGGTACTAAAGAAAGACGCACGTCCTTCACCCCCGTTAACAAGGAGAAGAAAGTCAAGCCAAGATCGTAGAGAGAAAGAGGTGGAATCAAACATTCTAGTAGGTAACTACTGAACTTTGGACCCTACCATGTTTAGTGAAGGGAGAGCAATGCATAAAAGTTAATTATTTTCTGTTTTTGCATTTTTTTATGCAAGCAATTTGTTAGAATTTATTCTTGAACTCAAGAAGCACCAAGACTAAGTTATGGAAGGATAACAATATGATCTCTCTTTTTCAATCTTTTTGATGTAATTTCAGAAATCTATTATATCCTATTGAAGGCTAAAAGAATCGGCCTAATGTAATACATTGCTTGCTTCGACGCAGCCTTTTTTTGAATGAATATAAATTATGTTTCGGTTTTAAAAAAAGATAAAGCTATATAGATAGATAGATAGATAGATATCTCTATGTGTGTTTACTTGCCAATATAGTCAGTGATGTACTTTCAACATAGTTCGTGCAATTACCTTGTCTAGAAAAAATTTATTTTAGTTTATACTAGTATGGAACCAAGAGGATAATAATTAGTATAACTTAATTAGTGATTAAGTAGTTAAGTATAATATCTATTAAAATAAAAAGGGAGACAATCAAATGTGACATTCTTATTCTATATGCCTATATAAAAAACGATGATTCTATGTAGAAGAATGAATTATTACCAATAGAATAATAATTCTTGTTTTTAGCCTCTAGCCTATTAAATTCCATATCAATTGGTATCAGAGCCAAATTCTGCAGCAACCACAAGAGATCCATTCCCTTCTTCTATGGGCTTTCATAGCCATTACAAGGATCTGTTCCCCTCTTCTTCAAGCTTTCATAGCTATTACAGGGATCCACTCCCTCTATTTGCAACCAAAATTTTTTGTTGAGTGTCACACATGACGCGCCACCAAAAACAACAAGCAATGACATCTCTCTCACAGATTTGCAAATTCAGTTTTCCAACAACAGATTCAACTTATCTAGCAACAAAATCGAGTTATTAGTGAGATCACAGATATGTAGATTAGCAATTCCAAAATAGCACCTCCATCTGGCTTGCATTCATCGGCCACTAATTCTTTGAAACATTCTAAGGATAAGCACAACATCAACATTGAATCATTGTCCGGTGTTAGCACCATTCACAACTTAAATCCCTGTAACTCATATGATGACAATTCCAACAAATACATATTCCCCGAATGCACCCTCCAACTCCTGCAAATATCCGATGTCAACAACATTAATATAAATGGGCTTTCCATGATCAAGGCTTGGTTGAGGACTCAACCCACTTCTTCCTCTACGAAAAGTAGGATGACTAATACGGGCAAACCTATTATGCTAATGTTGCTTCTTGTTCAACAATCATAACAACTACCACCACCACAAACCCTGAGTGCATCCAAAAGGGAGTATGAATGTGCTTACAAATATTCAATCTTCGAATCTCTCTATGAACCTAACTTCTTCGTCCACCACCTTGTTGGCCATTGTTCCAACCACAACTTGAAATAGTATCCTCGACACCTCTTTGTTTAATGGCAAGAAGCATCTTATCCCAAAGAAGCCAACTACTTGTGAAGTCACTATAACAAAATCCATCGACACATTTGGATAGTGGAATCAATATATCGTGGAGTAATCAGGCATAAGTGGACAAGTCATTATGAAGCACATTTATGGGACAACAATTCCAAAAGGTAAAGGTTGACACGCAAGGGCAGGCAAGTGTATCTGGGTAGATATTCAAAAGATGAGAAAAGAACAAATGGCCCCCAAAATGACAATATAAAGTTCAAAGAGGATAAATACATAAAAGCTTACCAAGCCATGCTCATGAAGTGAATATTCAAAAGTTGTTGCAGAAGATGCTCCCACTACGAATCATGTTGGGCAAAAAGCAAAACGAGTAGAATCACCCAAAGTACAAGACTTGCACTATGTAAAAAAAAGTCTTGGATCTTGTTATCATTTTCAACACTTGCAAAAAACAATTATTTCAAGGACACCACAATGTTCCTCCTTTTGATGACAAGGTCATTTTCGACAATGCACACCAACTCAGAGTTTCCAGAAAATCCCTTATTGTGTAAACAACCCAACTGTGGCAATGATATTGGACATACAAATTTCAAATTATCTAATGTCCTTCCTAAACAATGATGAAAGGTATGGGCACTAAGAGGATAGTAAAAAGTACAACTTACCCTGTAACTCATCACAATTCCAACAAATACATATTCCCCGAATGCACCCTCCAACTCCCACAAATATATGATGTCAATAACATCAATATAAATGGGCTTTCCATGATAAAGACATGGTTGAGGACTCAACCCACCTCTTCCTTCACAAAAAGTAGGATTAATAATACAAGCAATACCAATTATACTAACGTTGTTGCTTGTTCAACAATCATAACGACTACCACCGCCACAAATCTTGAGTGCAACAAAAAGAGTGTATGGATGTGCTTACAAATATTCAATCTTTCAATCTCTTTATGAACCTAACTTCTTCGTCCACCACCTTGTTGGCCATTGTTCCAACCACAACTGAAAATGGTCCTCGACACCTCTTTGTTTGACGGCAAGAAGCATCTTATCCCAAAGAAGCCAACTACTTCTGAAGTCGCTATAAGAAAATCCATTGACACATTTGGACAACGTAATCAATATATCGTGGAGTAATCGCACATAGGTGGATAGGTCATTATGAAGCTCATTTATGGGACAACAATTCCGAAAGGAAAGGGCTGACACGCATGGACAGGCAAGTGTGAGTGGATATTCAAAAGATGAGAAAACAATAGATGTCGCCCAAAATGACAATAAAAAGTTCAAAGAGGACAAATACATAAAAGCTTACCAAGCCATGTTCATGAAGTGAATATTCAAAATTTGTTGCAGAAGATGCTCCCACTAAGAATCATGTTGGGAAGAAACCAAAACGAGTAGAATCACCCAAAGTAGAAGCCCTACACTGTATAAAAGAAAAGTCTTGGATCTATTTATCATTTTCAGCACTTGCAGGAAACAATTATTTCAAGGACACCACAGTGTTCCTCCTTTTGATGACAGGGTCATTTTCGACAATGCGCACCAACTCAAAGTTTCCAAAAAATCCCTTATTGTATAAACAGCCCAACTTTGGCAATGATATTGTACATACAAATTTCACATTATCTAACATCCTTTCTAAACAAGGAGGAAAGGTATGGGAACTAAGAGAATAGTAAAAAGGACAACTTAGTTAGTGATTAGATAGTTAAATATAATATCTATTAAAATAAAAAGGAAAGGGAGACATAGTAAAACATGGCGTCCCTGTTCTATATGCCTATATATAAAAAGGTGATTTTGTGTAGAAGAATGAATTATAATCAAAGGAATAATAACTCTTGTTTTTCAACCTCTAAGTCGTTCAATTCCATATCATATACAACCATATCTACAACTATGAAGCTGCTCATACTTGTAGATATGGTTGTTTATGCTTGTATATGGGAAGTGATAAAGCTATATAGATAGACAGCTAGATATCTCCATGTGTGTTTACTTTTTAATGTACTTTGAAATCTGCCTGGTCTGTAGGACCTCTTCCTAGAAAAGAGAATTTTGATCATATATAATTGCAGTATTACAACACAGCATAAATCTTTAGATTCTATTGGTGACTTAATTATTGGGAAGTTTTGAATGCACTGATATCTGAAGTTAATCATGAAAGAGGTTGATTTGTTCCAAGCAGCACGGCAGATCGTAAGAGTGGAAGTGCTCTTTCTTATCTGGAGGAGAATTAATGATGCTTTATTTAATAGCAACTAGCCTACTCAAAGCTTTGCATGGTATAACAGCTCACTGATCTCTGTGAATCTTTACATACAGATTTTGGGGAAAGTATAGAGAATGAAATCCAATTTGACCCACCTGAGGCAATAGTTGAACTTTTGGGGAGGTGCTCCCTGTACTATAAGCAGGGAACAACCTGGCACTTCTTCGGCCCATTCTCTTAGCTCTAGACAGTTCCAGCATACGGAGAGAAGGCCTGACCATCAAGCTGAGCAGGTGGTCAGAGAGAAACTGGAGCACAGGCACAACTGGCCTGCCCTAAAGTGCATCCAAACATGAAGTTTTCCAAGCTGGCTCTCGCCATCTCTGAGGCAAACAAGCCTCCCGAACCAGACAATTATGGATGGGAGAGAATTGTTGCCGATCCTGAGCCTGCTGTGGATGGATGTTGGCCCATCCACTGCCCGGTGCTGGGCTTATTCTGGCTGCTGGATAGCTATGACTGATACTTTATATTTATCTGGGGTCTTGTGCCACTGGACTCTCATATGCTATATGTTTTGGAGACTTTGGTATTGCTGTTTTTGCCCAATGGGCGTCTGATTTTGATTTTTCCTAATGCTAGTGGCAGTTGCGGTCCGCTTTTCTTTGTATAAAATGCCCCATGTACACTCTCTCTTTATATTTATAGTTAAAGGGAGCATTTTGTTAAAAAAACATAACAAATCATGACCACAAATTCCATTGGAGTGTCAAACCTACTTTAAGAATGACTGTAATTTCTTGAAGCTTAATGGAAGTTACCCTTAACAGAGTCCTTAATGTGTCTCTATTCGAAATAGAGCAAAACGATGGATCTTATTCTAATTTCACTGTCAGAAAGAAACCACCTTTAATCAATGCAGATCAAGATTAAACTCGCAACCACAAGAATGGAAGCAATGCCTTGGTGGATCCTTGTCCCAATACAAATCATTGGCACACGATATCAACGCAATACTAGGTTAAAAGGATACAAGAAAGCTTGGGCAGCGAAGTTTCTTTATATAGTGCAGGCAGGGCATGTCTGTGCTTGATTATTAGACAGAAAACATCATAAATAGAGTGTAAGAGTTTAAAGGTGTACCTTCGAAATACATATAAACACCGTCCTTTCGGCGCCAGGGCTTCCGCTGGCGAACAATGACGGCAGGCATAACCTTCTTTCTGAGGTCAGGCTTTCCCTTCTTGACAGTGGCCATGACCATATCCCCAACACAGGCCGCAGGAAGCCTGTTGAGACGACCCTTGATTCCCTTCACAGAAATTATGTACAAGTTCTTGGCTCCCGTGTTATCTGCACAGTTCACCGTGGCTGCCACTGGCAGACCCAGCGACATCCTGAACTTGTTACCCGCGCTACCTCCACGACCTGTCATACATACAAATAAACCTCATTCTTTTGGTTCCCATAAAATCCAGAGACAAAAACATATGCAAATGCACACTATTACAAACAAATTGTTATGTTAACTCCGATCCGATTGTGCAAGAGTAATGGAAAGAGATCATACCTCTCTTAGACATGGCTGCTCCCCCTGTTTCTCTTGTCCTGAACAAAAGACATCACTTTGTTCTTACTGCGCATATATAGTCTAGGGTTTCATCCCCATGAAACGAAACCCTAATTAAATGAAATTACGTAACTATTGATTCGAATAAATCTCCTTTCACTTTCGGCTTTTTTTTTTTATGTTAATGAAAATGTAAAAATTGCCTTGGTGACTTGAGGGTTGTGGAAATAATGTTGTTAAT
>ML786125.1:278630-295659 GCA_009831015.1 Picea engelmannii
GGTTGAGTGGGTTTAATGATTAAGAAAATGTAATTTTTCTTTGTAGTGGGATGGTTTACACTTTCAGATTGTTTTAAAACCTGGGTACAAAAAGAGCACAAGCATATGCATTTATCATTCATTATCTGTTGGATGATCTTGTTTGAAAGAAACAACACTATTTTTGAAAATGGGATATCATCAACAACTGTTGCTGCCTGTAAAGCACTTGGAATCTATAATTCTTGGAATGATTCATTTGCTAAAAAAACTAGACTCCAACGCTTATTAAAGGCACCTAAACTTGATGACGTTCCTACTGCTTGGTTTGACGGAGCTGCCCGTACAGATGGGACTCTGAGTGGAGTTGGAGGATTAATAAAAACCACACACAACACCTTCTACAAATGGACTTTCAACTGTGGCCCAGACACCAACACTAGGGAAGAACTTTTAGGTGCATGGGCCACACGTTACTTAGCATCCAGACTCTACATAGAATCCTTACAGGTACTTGGAGATTCCAGCATTGTCATCGATTGGCTAAGCGGCAAGGGAGAACTCCAAGCAATCACACTCTTGGCTTGGAAGGACAGAATTAGACTACTACAACCATCCTTTAAAAAAATCAGCTACAAACACATTTATCGTGAGCATAATAATACTGTTGATCTCCTCTCAAAGGTTGTGCTCCATGAAAGAGTGGGATTCATCACTTATCATCTCTGGATTGATGGACATGAGGGTCATCCTCACTTTCTAACCCTATGCTAAGTTCAACAAAATTTATTCCTATTTCCTCAGTGGACTTTTTAGTCATGAAAACTGGATTAATTTGCTGACCACAGGCTACATCACCATTCTGATCCACACCTACTTGGCAGCCTTCTCATATAGCCACATCTTCAATTATTATACGCTTGTAAAAACTCCATGTTGCTTCATCATTTTATAACTTCTCTTATTGTTGGTCGAAAGACTACAATTGGGGAAAGTTATAACTCTATATCATTGTGACTATGATTGTAATCTCATGTCTAGAACACAAATTATATAATACATATAATGAGAAATTTTCCAGTTGGAAAAGGTTATATTGTTTCTTTCTTTTAGGTTGTAGTGTTGATTTGGAGCAAGTAGCATACATATACCTATATAGACTAAGGAATGAATTACGTACAAGGCGTCCCTTGTCCCATAAACAAGGGGTCTCATATATCAATATCTGACATCTGACTAGGTTGTGTCGAACTTCATTTATTGTGCTTATAATTAAACTAAAGTGCATTATAAAACCTCTAATTTCAAGCCTTCCTAAGATTATATAATCTTATTTAAGGTGTCACTATGTATTGAGAGAGTAAAGTTCATAATATAAGCTTTGATGTTAACTAGAGATGGGAACCCCTACTAACAAGATTGAATAAAGCTAACCATTTAGATAGCCCACAAGAAATCTCAAATTCGGTAATGGAGGATAATGTGTCAACATTGTCTAGAGGGATTCAATGGCCCAACTTATACGTAAGAAAGCAAGTCAATGGTGGGACCTATGTGGAGGATGCTCTCATTGGGACAACCCATTCAACTTGTTAAACATCTGGCATCTGACTAGGTTGTGTCGAACTTCATTTATTGTGCTTATAATTAAACTAAAGTGCATTATAAAACCTCTAATTTCAAGCCTTCCTAAGATTATATAATCTTATTTAAGGTGTCACTATGTATTGAGAGAGTAAAGTTCATAATATAAGCTTTGATGTTAACTAGAGATGGGAACCCCTGCTAACAAGATTGAATAAAGCTAACCATTTAGATAGCCCACAAGAAATCTCAAATCCGGTAATGGAGGATAATGTGTCAACATTGTCTAAAGGGATTCAATGGCCCAACTTATACGTAAGCAAGCAAGTCAATGGTGGGACCTATGTGGAGGATGCTCTCATTGGGACAACCCATTCAACTTGCTAAACATCTGACATATGACTAGGTTGTGTCGAACTTCATTTATTGTGCTTATAATTAAACTAAAGTGCATTATAAAACCTCTAATTTCAAGCCTTCCTAAGATTATATAATCTTATTTAAGGTGTCACTATGTATTGAGAGAGTAAAGTTCATAATATAAGCTTTGATGTTAACTAGAGATGGGAACCCCTACTAACAAGATTGAATAAAGCTAACCATTTAGATAGCCCACAAGAAATCTCAAATCCAGTAATGGAGGATAATGTGTCAACATTATCTAAAGGGATTCAATGGCCCAACTTATACGTAAGCAAGCAAGTCAATGGTGGGACCTATGTGGAGGATGCTCTCATTGGGACAACCCATTCAACTTGCTAAACATTATGCACCTAATAGTGTTGCATTAAATGCAATATATGTTGGAATGTATACCACTCGATCTAAGATGCCTATGAGATATATATTCTAGAATATCTAGAATCAATGCACCATTGTGGGGTGCTCACTGATCGCTTTCTAACTTGGATGAGGTGACCATACTACCTTTAATATTTGAAATGGATTTGGTAAACAAAGGAGATAATAGTTTTAGGTCACATCCACGATCATTTTCTTATTGTGGTTCAACACTCAAATAAATCATGTATTCGAAAGGATGGAACGTCTACTGTAAGAGCTTTTGTAAGCATATAGAAAAGTGTTCTACAATCCAAAATGATCCAGGTGAATATTGGTGGCCACCCACCTATTCCAACTGGCTCCTCGTGTCCGTTTTTTTTCAGCACGTTCTTTTGTACTGCTTTGTAATTGTGGGTTGTACACTTCTAGGGCTGTCTGAAGCCCCACACATCCTCCAAGTGGATACGTGTGGCCTCTTGCCTAATCCAACTGCCTTATTTTGTATGTTTTCATGTTAGCACATCTTGTTGTACTTCTAGGGTCGTTTTGGGGCCCTAAACGTAGTTTTTTTGGCTCGCCATAGTCAAACTTTAGACAAAGTCAAAGTTTGACAATGGAATGTGTAGTTCTCTTAAATACCTTTCCAACGAGCTATCATGCGCCTAAAACGGATGTCATATGCAAAAGTTATGACCCTGGGAAGTTGAGGTACCAAATTACACCAACTTACCCATAGAGCCCACATGACTTTTGGTGTTTCACCTTTCAGGGTTAGGATTTTGGATGTCTAGGGTTTTGGCATTCATGAGTAATATCAAAAAGGCATTTGGAGCCTCATTGTAATCCATTATGCTTAGACGGATGTGTGTAGCAACCACAACTCTTCTCAGAGATAGCTACCACCATTCGAGCAAGTGTTTCAATTCTGCAGTTTTACAGTTTCAGCCTATTTAATTATTTAATAGAAGATATTGTTCACCGGATATTTGTGTTATTATTCATATCTCTGTGTTTATTGTATTCAGTATGTTAATCAGTTCGTTCCACTCCTAAATCTGGATCAGTGGTATAAGAGCGATCTGCTCTTCATTTATTTTTCTTCGTGCATGTCCCCGACAAGATCTGGGTACAAGAAGTTGGGACTCGAACCAATCAAGCCATTACAAGATCGGTCGTGTTGAGCCTGACAACAACCCATGGGGGACGAAAACAAAGATGATGGAGCAGAAGATCCTATTAAAATTTTGCTCGAGGAAGCCCTCACGCGACAAAGGAATGAAATGATGGAAAACTTCGCTCAGATCCTTCGACGACTGCCCACAAGAGAAGCATCTTCATCAAGTGGCCATGCAACCCCCTTCAAGGTACACATAAATTTTGATATTCCATTATTTGAAGGACTAATAGATGCAGATGATGTAGATAAATGGTTGAATCTGCTAGAAGGATATTTTTCGGTCCACAATTTTTCTGATAGGGAAAAGATCACTTTTGCACTCCTCAAGGTCGTTCCCCATGTTGAAGACCAGTGGAATACTTACTCTGAGCAAAGGGTTGTGGAGGAATCTAAAATGTTTGTGGTGGCCCCTACATGGGATTCCTTCTGGGACGCCATTAAAGAACAATACTACCATGTTGGAAGCTACAAGGACCAGTACACCAGATGGACCACCCTACGTCAAGAAAGGGACTAGACAATACAAGATTTCACCAATATTTTCCATACCCTATGCACCAAATTGGGTATCAAAGACTCTGAGCGTCATCTAGTGCTCAAATACCACAGTTTTTTGCATAGATACATTCAAACAGAAATGGAGTTCCTGGACATCGCCTCATTGGGCACGGCTTATAGATACGTTGTCAAGATTGCGCAAAAATTTAAGCAGAAAAGGCGAGAGTTTGGATCTGCAAACCACTCACAGCCGAAGTAGGGCAAAGGCATCCCCAACACACACAACAAGGGACCAAGTCAAGATGGACACCCTTAGGACAACCGGTCCAAGCCGCAACACAAGAAGGGCAATGAGAAGACGAAGGACACGGGAAAATGGTATGAGTACCATAAAAGTCCTTGGCACAAGACCGAAGAATGTCGCTCCAAGCAGTCCCTCGTGGCCGAGATGAAGGCTTCCGAGTCAGAGGTCAATTCTGATTCGGAGTCAAATCCTGAAGGAGGGAAGTTAATTATCGATGTTGAACCCAGTGCCACTGTCGCTACCACCAAAGTCCGGCCAAACGAACCAGAAGAACCAGAGGAAGGGGAATGCCTCTTTCACTCACAGATGTGGGTAAAGGGGGATCCGCTTCATTTCATTGTCGATAGCGGTAGTCAGAAGAACCTGATTTCAGCAGAGGTTGTCAAGTGGTTCGACCTGCCAACAACACTGCACCCACAACCCTACACCATTGGCTAGCTTTGCCAAGGAAGAGATCTTTGTGTCAGCTAACAATGTCGTCTACCCTACAACATCAAGCCTTTCAAAGATGAGGTACTATGTGATATTGCTCCCCTTGAAGTTTGTGATGTTCTTTTAGGACAACCATATTTATGGAAGCGTCATGTTGTGTATGAGTCTAGGCCCCGCAGTGTTATTATTACTTTGGGTAGACAATTGTATAAGATCCCAGAGGTAGCGTCGCCTACTGCTATTTCTTTAATCTTTGCTAAGTAATGCAGTAAGGTCATTTCATAGACCAAGAAGTTCATCTTCTTTGTGGTCCGTGCTCATAGTAAGCATAAGATCGCCGCCACATCCGTGGCCTCTACACAGAGCCTCTCTTTGCAACAGAAGCAAGTGGACGGGATCATGGAAGAATACAAAGACATCTTCTCCTCACCTATAGGGGTACCGACACACTATCAAATCAAGCATCCAATTGATCTGACCCCCAACGCACCTCTACCTAATGGACCAGTCTATCGACGCTCATTGATGGAAAATGACGAAATCATGCGTCAGATCCGAGAGCTTCTTCAAAAGGAGCACATTAGACCCAACTCCTCCCCTTGTGGAAGCCCGATTGTACTGGTGCAGAAGAAGGACGAGACTTGGCGACTCTGCATTGATTACAAAACCTTAAACAAAATCATAGTTAGGAACCGCTACCCCATTCCCGGGATTGATGACCTTCTTGACCAACTCAAGGGGGAAATTTTCTTCAGCAAGATTGACCTAAAGTCTGGCTACCACCAGGTTCCCATTGAACCAACTGATGTATGGAAGACAACCTTCAAGTCTAAAGAAGGTCTCTATGAATGGCTAGTCATACCCTTTGGCTTAACAAATGCACCAACCACTTTCATGAGGTTGATGGATGATGTATTGAGACCCTTCACCAACTCCTTTGTGGTAGTATATTTGGATGACATCCTCATCTTCAGCTGAACGTGGGAAGAGCACATGCGATATATTCAGCAGGTTTTGAGCACTCTACGGCAGCACAAGCTTTATGCCAACTTGGAAAAATGCTCTTTTGGCATGAACATGGTCCAATACTTGGGCTACATTGTTGATGAGCATGGGGTACATATTGATCCAGCTAAGATCCAAGTCATCCGTGACTGGCCAGCCCCGACCACACTGACCGAGCTTCGGAGCTTCTTGGGACTAGCCAGCTTCTACCGACGGTTCATGTTGGGATTCTCCCATATTGCATGGGCCCTCAGCCAAGTGACCAAGGGTGGTGGTAGGGCTAAGTGCGTGTGGGGGAAGGAGAAACAACGAGCATTCGATGATCTGAAGCATCGCCTGTGCTTAGCTCCAGTAGTCTCCTTTCCTGATGTGTAGCAACCATTCGAGATTGAGACTAATGCATCTGAATATGTTGTGGGCGCAATTCTCACTCAGCACGAGTATCCAGTGGCATACCATTGTGAGACACTCTCCGATACTGTCTGGAAATACCCCACCTATGACAAGGAAATGTATTCCATTGTACAAGCTTGTCGTCAATGGAAACATTACATTTTGGGTAAAGAGATGATCATACACACTGATCGTGAGCCTCTGCAGTTCATACAGACACAGGGGAAATTGCAGAACGACCACAATCAAAAGTGGTCCACTTACCTGTAGCAGTTCCATATCAACATCAAGTATAAGACATGTATCTCCAATCATATCGTTGGCTGCCTTAGTCGGCCTCCCGTGGTTTCACTCACCACTGTGCTCCATTCCTATGGACATGAAGCATCTGAGTGGCCCCAACTTTATCAACAAGATCTGGACTTCACCACCACCTATTAGCTCTTGGGTACAGGCGCAATTGTCTCTAATTTTAACATTCAGGATGGACTCTTGTGCCACCTGGGCCATCTATGTGTTCCTACAAGCGAGCGTGCAAAGTTGATTTGGGAATCCCACTACAGTCGGGTGGCATGACATTTTGGCATAGAGAAAACTGTGGTCGTTCTTCAAAAACATTTTTATTGGCCAAAACTTCAACAGGATGTCAACAAGTATATTAGATCTTGCACTACCTATGCCATTGCCAAGCCATCCATCAAGAAGCAAGTCTTATACACCCCTCTTCCTATTCCTGAGAAGCCTTGGGAATCCATCTCAATGGATTACATGTCTGGTTTGTCGTCCACCAAGCAAGGAAATGACTGTGTGTTTGTGGTCGTTGATCGGTTTTCGAAGATGGCCATCCTCACCGCCTATAACAAGAATGTCACAGCAGCAAATACTGCCAAACTCTTCTTCGAACGAGTGTGGGTCCACTTTAGGATACCATAGACCATCATCTCCGACTGAGACAACAGGTTCCTCAACACATTTTGGTCGAGTCTATGGTCTTTGTTGGACACCAAGCTCACAAAATCCACTGCTTTCCACCCCCAAACTGATGGCCAAACAGAGGTCGTCAATCAGATGATTATGCACATTATGCGCATGTACAATTCTAAGCATCCACGTACATGGGACGAGTGTCTCCCATATGTCCAACATAGTTAGAACAAAGCTCTCCATAGTTCCACCGGCCATAGCCCATTTTAGGTAGGTCTGGGATTCCAACCCTTCGAACCCATTGATGTTGCACTTCCTCTTGCCGCTGCACAGATAGAATCTTCCCCTGATCAGTCTGTGATCGACAAAGCCACCAGATTCATTGAGCGGATTCAACACATTTGCCAACAGGTCCAAGAGATTTTGAAGAAATCAAATGCTAAGTACAAGCAGCGCCATGATCGATACAGGGTACCACACCAGTTTTAGGTTGGCGATAAAGTCTGGTTACATTTGCAGAAAGAGCATCTCACCGGGCCCCATCGGAAGCTTTGCCCACTTCGTTATGGGCCTTACACTATCACCAAGGTTGTGGGTAGCAATGCTTTTGAGCTCAACACTCCATCCTTCCTTGGCCTGCATCCAATATTGAATGTGGACCTCCTTCGGCCATATTTTCCACCATTATTGGACACCTCTGAGATCACAGAAAAATTGACACCAACAGATCTCAACCATGACTGCATGGAACAAGCATCCATTGATCAGATAGTGGACACACAGTTCAAGGGAACTCGCCAGCAAAGGATTCAACTTTATCAGGTTGTCAAGGTAGGGCAACTCCTACACCAAGGCAAGTGGCTCACCCAGGGCCAAATCCAACAAAAGTTTCCTCACCTGATGGGGGAACTCAACGCAATGGAGACCATTGCTTCATAAGGGGTGAGGATTGATCCAGGTGGATATTGGTGGCCGCCCACCTATTCCAACTGGCTCCTCGTGTTCATTTTTTGTTCAACACGTTCTTCTGTACTGCTTTGTAATTGTGGGTTCTACATTTCTGGGGTTGTTTGAAGCCCCACACATCCTCCAGGTGGATATGGGTGGCCTCTCACCTAATCCAGCTGGCTTATTTTGTATGTTTTCATGTCAGCACATCTTAATGTACTTCTAGGGTCGTTTTGGGGCCCTAAACGTTGTTTTTTTGGCTCACCACAGTCAAACTATAGACAGAGTTAGAGTTCGACAACGAAATGTGTAGTTCTCTGAAAGACCTTTCCAACGAGCTATCACACGCCTAAAGCAGAGGTCATATGCAAAAGTTACGACCCTGAGAAGTTGAGGTACCAAATTACACCAACTTACCCATAGGGCCCACATGACTTTTGGCGTTTCACCTTCTAGGGTTAGGTTTTTGGATGTCTATGGTTTTGGAATTCATGAGTAATATCAAAAAGGCCTCTGGAGCCTCATTGTAATCCATTCTACTCAGACAGATGCGCATAACAACCACATCTCTTCTCAGAGATAGCTACCACCATTTGAGCAAGTGTTTTAGTTCTGCAGTTTTACAGTTTCAACTTATTTCATTATTTAATAGAATATATTGTTCATTGGATATTTGTGTTATTCTTCGTATCTTTGTGTTTATTGCACTCAGTCTGTTAATCAGTTCGTTCCACTCCTAAATCCGGATCACAAAAGGTCTACCACCTAAGAAGTAAGTGGAACACAAGATATAGCAACTTGTAGACTCTCCTTAACCAAGCATATGATTGTATGGGAAGTCCATAATAGAGTGAGATGAGGCGAAGAAGCGATTGCGTGAATTGTTGGAGGAAGGAGTCATAAGACCAAGCACCTCAACATGTGGCGCCCTTGATATTTTAGTACCAAAGTAGGATGAGACTTGGAGAATGTGCATTGATTGTGATGCTCTCAACAAGATCACTCTCAAGAATTGATACCCCTTGCCTAGGGTTAATGACTTGTTGAATTAGCTAAAGCATGTGAGATACTTCACTAAGTTGGATCTGAAATATTCGTGTCATCGAGTCCAAATCAAAGAAGACACTTGGAAGACATCCTTCAAGATGAGGCAAGGTCTATATGAATGGTTAGTAATGCCTTTTAGTTTAAGTAATGCACTAGCTACTTTTTATGCATTTAATGAATGATGTGTTGCATCCACTCAATGATTTGTTTATCATCGTATATTTGGATGACTTGATCTTTAGTTCTACTTGGGAGGAGCATGTTGTACATTTGAAGAAAATGTGAGAGACACTAAAAAAAACATTTGTTGTGAGTAAACATAAAGAAGTGTGAGTTTGCCAAGCAATGTTCAATGTACATGGGGCATGTGATTAGTTGTGGTGAATTGAATATTGATCATGTATAGATATAGGCCATCCTCAAATAGCCCACTCCTACCAAATTCATTGAAACCAAGGGTTTTATGTGTGTTAATGTGTGAGGAAGTTCGTAGTGTCATTTTCAATTATGGCACCACCACTTCATGATGTGACAACTAGTGGTAAATCTTTTCAATGAGGTGAAGATTCAATGGAAAGCATTTGAAGATGGACACAAAAGATTAGTCAAGCCCCAATCCTAACATTTCTTGACTTGCAAAATCCATTTGAAGTGGAAATAAATGCAAGTGGGTATGTTATGAGTGCAATGTTAATGCAAGGGGGAACTAGTGTGTTATCATTTTGATCCTCCTTATGACAAGGAACCCCATGCCTCAGTGCAGGGATTGAATAAGTGGAAGTAATATTTATTGAGCATCAAGACCATTATCCATATTGATCACCAACCTCTATAATACTTATAGACTCAAAGTAAGCTCCAATAATCAAAGATATTTTAAATGGTTGAGATTTCTACAATCATTTAGTAATCAAATATAAGAAAGGCATTGTTGGCAAGTTGGTTGATCTGTTATTAAAACCGCCAATGCCAAAAATCATAGTTATGGGAGCCATTATGCACATGGTTCCATTCACCCACAAAGAATACAAGGAAGAACATGTTGAATATGAGGAATTCAAGGGAGTGTATCAACAATTGCAAGGTCATTAGAAACTAGTAGATGGAGATAGTGAGAATGATTACCATCTCCAAGATGGGGAAGTAGTGTGTGCTAAAGGGAGAGAGTGTAGTTAATAAGGGAGCATCATACCTCTAAGGTTGTTAGACATTTAAGTGTTGGAAATACTATGCGTAATTTGTAAAGGTATGCTTATTAGCCCAAGTTACAAGAAGAAGTTGCTAGGTTTATCAAAGGATGTATATTATATTGTACTAGCAAGTCTAATGACATGGAGCACAAACTATATTGTTCAGTCACGGTATCTATAACATAACATTTTACTCAATTCTACCTTGTATGTTATTTCGTTAAGAATATTAATCAAGGTATGTCAAAATATGTTTTTTTTTCCTGAATGGCTAGAATTGGCTACATGATTTTGGAAATATTATTTTTGTTGTAGAGAAGGTGTAGGGTGGGTCAACTAATAGAAAATAATTTAGTCGGAAAATCTAAAATTAAGGCACGTTAAGGTAAAAACGTGAGTTAACTAGTCAATTTTTTTAACCCAAGCATGTTCAATATGAGTTAGCCTACCAAAAATCTTAACCCAAGCATCTTAATGGTGGGTTAAACATAGGTTAAATATCTTGATATTTTAAATTTAATTAAATAAACACCATATTGGAACATTCTTTGGAGAGTGAAGTCTTCAATTTCATGTTTATGTAGTTATGATAAGGGTGGCATAGTTATGATAACGATGGCATTAGATCTACATGGAGGAATAAAATTGATTTGAACAAAACCATTTAGACATGCCTAATCACTAATATTGTGGGTAAATTTAATTTTTTTCATTTACATTGTGAAAAATTCTAAACTTTTCTTTTGTAATCATGGACATGTTGTAAACTTTGGCAATGTAATGGCATCTCACACTAACCATTCTTCTCTCTCTTACTATCATTATTTGCTAAAACCATCCCTCATAGAATCAATGTGTTGATGTTAAGTTTATCAAACACAAAAAAGTGTGTTAATATTGATTTTGTCCATCACACAAATGTGAGTTGAAGGTATGCCATGATATGTGCCCAAAGAATTTTGATAGTTGAATCATGTCATCACTTTTGTATCCAATTGACAATGATAGATAAATTGTTGGTACCATGCCATCACTATTGTATGCAATTGGCGAGTATAGATCAATTGTATGTCAATGTACTTAATCAAGTCCCATTGTAATATGATGGAATAAAATTTTATTTGTCTATTACAGTTGAAAGGTTGAAAGGTTAAAAGAAAGAATCTGAATAGTAATGAACATGCATGTGATAACACTATTTAAATGGAAGTGTTTCTATGTGTGTCCAATCAGTATATATTCTAACAATCTCGTTGTCATACAAGATCTAAATTTAGTGTCCTTGGGAATAGTACAAAGATTAGCGTGATTTGTTTGATATAATATAGTAACAAACCACGTGCACTCCAAGTTCAAAACTTCTATTTACAGTGACAATGAAACATTCATTATAGTAGTAGTCATTCATTGAGATAGACCATCCTTGGTGAAGCATTCATTTTTGTTTCCATTTTAGGACAACCTTCACTTTAAAATTTCAGTAGAGCTTTAATTTTGTTTCAGTTGATCATTGCAAGTCTTTTTTAAGATTTTGTTTAGTTTTTTTTTTCACAAGTTTTTTTTCATCATTGTTATTTATAGTTTAACATTTTTTTGGTAGAATGAACTAAATTTTTGATGTACTAATATGTTTTTATCATGATTAGTAGTTACATGGCAATCACATCTAAGAAAGACTTCTCCAAAGAGGACGATAACCCATTAAATGAAGAAGAAGAAGAAGCATAAGATTCTAACGAGGAAAAAGTAAGCCATGATCTCTCAACTCCTAAAGAAAACAAACATTAGTCTCCCAATACTTGCTCCTCTAAATATTTGTCCCTTAATGAAGTTGAAAGAATCGAGGAAATTAGTCTAGACCACGTAGAGATGACTCTTCTTCAAGTGAAGAAAAAGAGGATGACAATAAGAATGAGGATGAGGATGATTAAGTCTCTCCTCAATTCTTCATAGTATATATTACTTATTGTACTGCCTCCGACAGTATATAGCGATGAGTTCGCTTTGACTGCTATATTAATTCGGTTTGACTTCAAAATTTTTGTAAAGAACCTAATGTGTAACATAAGAAACTTAAAATTTTATTTTTTAATATGTAAAACAACTTAGTTTTGTTACATTTCATTCGCTGATAACTTTATATATGTTATTGGAGACTTCATTTATTTCGAGGTTTAACAACATTCCGCTAAAGCTTGTGGGGCACGCTGGCGGTGGGGTGTTTCTGTGTACAAACACGGTTGCACAACGTTCCGTGTTTGATCTACGACCGGTGTACGAAACACACACGTTGACTCGATAAGTGTAAGAGTTAATTTCGGTCCTAAAATAACCCTGATTGTTTTATCAAGATTCAGGTTCTGGTCCTTCTGGTGGTTATGGTTCAGATTTTTGTTGTAAAAACAAATTTATGGTCAATTCTCGAAATTTGATATCCGAAAAGAATTGGTCTACGTGAAAACAAAATTATTTATATTTTTAAATAAGTCCGTAAAATAATTGGTCAGCGTGAAAACAAAATTATTTTTTTTAAATTAATGTCTCATATTTAGTACGATATAAAAATGTGTTCGTTGTTTCAAATTATTGTACTGCCTCCGGCACAAATTCTTAGGAGGCAGTATGAGCAGCCTTCCTTCCCTTGTTATGGTGTGCTTGCTTTCTTTCTTTCTAGGTAATTCAACCTCCTTTGAAACGATGGTTTTTCTAGAATATTTATAAACATTAATATTCATAACTTTCAATAGAAACTTGTTTAGAGTAATATCTAGTTTTGGTACAATATCTCTATAAATTAATGGAATTTTGCTCAAAGAAAGAACTTGCTTTGTATATTGTTGTTATAAAATAATATATATTGTCTCATTGGCTCCCCAATAGCCTACAAGTCATGTATATCCTCAATAAAAATTATGGTCCACATGTTAAGTCTACATTATCTATCTTGATATGCAAGCACACTCACTCTAGCTTGTGGAAAAACTAACATTTCTTAGAGGCACTCAATTGTAACACCTCGATGATACTAAATAATATTTGATAATTTAAACATAAGCATTAAGCGTAAACAACATAACAAAATTTTCTAGTTTCATAGATGGAATAACCTACAATTGATTGCTAACTCTTTTACAATTTTTCCATTGCTAAATATTCCAAATCTCAATCCAAATATAGGAATTTAAATAAGAGGATGAGATAAATAAGATTTTAACTTTACGATTAAAATATTTAAATAGAAACATAACAAAACATACCAAGTAAAATACCTTCACCCAAGTCTCTTGAAGATGACCACTTGCAATGTAGTCCTTCAAGTAGTAGGAAGATGCTTCCAAACATTATTTTTCCACTTGCCCATAGTGAAACAATGGAATCATCCCAACCATCTAGGAGCCTAGTCAGCTTCCTAGCTCCAAGAAACCTTCCAATTTCTTGGCCCTCCATGCCCGTGACTCCAAGAACAACAAAGCACATATGCTCTAAGAAGACTGTCACACGAAATATATTCCAAGAATTATCCAACATCTTAACATGCTCCAACCTCTCAACCTCCCTTCATCACTACTTTCTCTTCTTATTTATCCAGTTTCCATACCCCCTTCCCCAAGTATCTTCAACTACCCTCAATATTAGCCATCAACCTCTCTTATCTAAATTTTTGGGAAAAGTTTAAAATAAAACTAAAATATAAATGACTTGCATAAAACAACAATAAATAAAATCCAAAGTCTTTCTTCTCATGCTAGCTAGTAAACGCATTTTGACCATTTTCCTCAAAATGTGCATGACAACCCACCATGCTCATTTAATTCATCATACTAACCATCAATCATAGTCAAAGAAGGTATTTAATGCTTCTAGATATTTTTGTATGCAATATAATTTATATAGTCATTAAACCATTCAATTAAATAGTTAATAATCTAGTTTAATAATTAATACATTAATTAATTGTACTAGTGTACATGTGTAAGGTATGTATGCGTAGCTAGAGAACACATATCTCATGCATGTACTAATGATAAACAACCACTGCTTCTATTGCATAGTTCTTGTATGATCACACCAAGGCATGTAGGACAACAAATCAAGTAAATGCATCATTTAATAATCTTAATGAATAAAATTACAATAATTCATCAATAACTCAGTATCACGCGTAAAATATCAAAAGAGAATCAACATAGGGTTTCAAACATGGTAGGAAATGAGTAAACAATAGAGGCATATAATAATACTCAATCGGTATTCTCAACTAACATCAAAGCATCCTTCCTTTCTAACCTACTTCCATCTTTCATCCTATCCTTTCCTTTGTTGGACTAAGATGAAGCGTCAACTATATTGACATAAATTCAGATAGAACCCGTAAGCAGAAGTGTCATACTTCTCAGCCAAGCCTCACTAGCAGACAACTAGCAGTTGTCATAACACGTCTAGGGGAGCATGACTTCGCATGACCCTCCCACGACTCTAGATTTCAAAGGATAAATGGTAGGAAATACTTCCACCCCTCCTCATAGAACTAGGGTCAACACCCTACAACAAGTCATACTGTGCAACTATTGTTCTTAGAGTCACATCATCAAATAACCACTCTGGGCAAGTTGTGCATCTTGTCAAAACCACACTTACCACAAATCGTAGCAATATTTGAAATCATAAATTAAATCATAAGTACAACTTATAGCATACACTATTTGTTTTATGTCTACGACATCCAAGTTACCTCAACACTACAACTATTTGGTTATTACATAGCTTGTCGACATGTAGGTTAGTTCACCAATATTCATATCCATGCAAATACATCACGGATTTCATATGATCATCCATATTTGTATTGACATTCAATTTAGGAAATGTATGCTTATTTACAACATGCCTCACATCTAGTATACATCCACAACATAAATTTGAACTAGTATCCATTGTACTAAAATTCCACATTTAAATTTGCATGTTTAACCAAATCACATAATGATCATCATCATGAACATATAACAGTAAAAATAATATTATGCAACAGATAAATAGGTCCAGATGTACACTTCTCACATGTCTATATTAACATTATTGAGTACAAATGGTTATTAAGCAATGAATTACTAATATGGGGAAAATCAAAGTTCTAATTGTCTAAGGTCAAAATATGGGATGTTACATCAACCCTAACTTTTATCTTGTGAAAAAAAAAATGGAGTGTTTTTGCATAACATAACTTTTTTATATGTCAAAATAAAAATCTAGAATTGTAGTAAGGTTTGTAATAACTAAATGCACACTTCCTGAGTTGAATAATTCAATTTGGCCTTATAATGAAAGTTGGGCATGCATTTCAGTGAAGCTAGCCAAAATTGTTTGACTTCACTAAAATGAAGGCCTAAGCTTCATTTCTATCACAATTTAAGTGATTCAAATTTGTGTGTGTGTGTGTGTGTGTGTGTTGTCATTACCCACCTTTAGACATCTTATATTTCCAATTTAAGTCTTAAAAGTTTCTGCTTCATATTTCCTTTAGCATGCATGATTTTGATTTGGCATGCATTTTGTCAAAGTTGTGTAAAAGTGGGAAAAATAGATAAGTAAGAATGATTGCATACCTGGGGCATGTGTACATAAGTTTGATATTATGTAATTATGTCTCAGTCTAAAGTTCATACTTGGGGTGTACTTGGTTTGGCCCTGGAGTGCATTTTTGTACCGACTGTGAAAATTGACAAATAACGTCAATTGTTATTTTGGCAAACTCAGACTTCGATGTAGAAGATTTAAATTGGACAATTGAGTATGAGAAGTTGTAGAAATGGTTGTCAGCTCTAGGTTGAAATATTTTGATTTCCATTTACCATTAACTATAGGTCCTAGTGTGTATTTCATTGAGGCGATTGACCCTAATTTTCACTCAATGGAAAAAAAAGACAAATTTGGAGTTTGTTTACATAACATAAAGTTTTGTGCGTCAAATTAAAAATTTGGAAGTATACAGATGTGTGAAATGACTAAATACACTCTCTCCAAGTTGAATCATTCAATTTGGCCTTGTAATGAGTGTTGTGCGTGCATTTCAATGAAACTAGCCAAAATTACATTATTTCACTAAAATGCATGCCCATGCTTCATTTGTTCGTGAATTTAAATGATCCAAATTAGAGAATGCACATTTTGTCATTCTCCACATTTCTACATTTCCATGCTTTCAATTTGTGTCTTAAAAGTTTTTGTTTCATATTTCTCTCACCATGCATAATTTTGATTTGGTGTGCATTTTGTTCAAGTTGTGTAAGTGGGAAAAATAGGTATATGGGCATGTTGACAAACCTGGTGTAGGTTTAGTATCGTGTAATTATGTCTCAATCCAAATTTTATACCAAGGGTGTACTTGGTTTGTCCCTGGAGTGTGTTTTTGCATTGACTATGAAAATTGACAAATAATATTAATTGTTATTTTGGCAAACTTGGATTTCAATGTAGAAGATTTATTTTGGACAATTGAGTACTAGAAGTTGTATAAAATGTTGGTAGCTCTAGTTTGAAATATTTTTATTTTCATTTATTATTAACTACAAGCCCTATTGTGCAGTTCATTGAGGCACTAACTCCGATTTCATTGAGGCAGTTTGTAACATCCCGCTCTGGCGCACTTAGACCACTTATTCTTTGAGGACACTTGCTCGCAAGTGATCTGGACCCTTTTTTGATGTTGGACCTTATATATGTGATTATGATGAGATTGACAGATGATATGGTGTGTTACTATTC
>ML786125.1:306183-333284 GCA_009831015.1 Picea engelmannii
CCACTACTGCGACTCTACTGACAGATCCCTCCCTCTGTGACAGTACTGTGCCTAGCCCTTGGTGCCTGTCTCTGCCCACAGCCGTTAGTTGTCCGCCTCCTGTTCGGGGCGTTGCTTCTTGTCGTTGTTATGCCATGTCGGGTTGTCTTGATTGTGTCCGTCTTACTTGCGTCCGGTTGGTTCGAGGTTAACATAGAGTATAGGGGGATGTTTCTTCTACACCCGCGCACACACTGTAACAAAAAAAAAAAAAAACAACTTTCACCAGTTGTCCTTAGCTAGGAGGGGTGTTACACAGTTTTTGATGATCGCACTTCCTCCACTCTCTCAATAACACGTAGAATCTTGTCGTCTTTCTCCTGGCAGTCGTCCACTGTTAAGGCTCTGCCATTACAAGTCTGTGAAATTACTCAGAAGCAGGGATTCACCTTAGCCTGTTTTGATGGAGCTGCTCACTCCAGTGGTCTTTGCTGTGGGGCCGGAGGCATTTTCAGATCTCATTTTTCGAGAGTTACCAAATGGTTCATCAACTGCGGAGCGGGATCAAATACAAAAGTGGAACTGCTGGGTTTGTGGGCAACTCTCACTCTGGCAACCTATTGGTCAATTAACCAACTCCAATTCCTTGGTGATTCGCGGGTCATCATTGATTGGATAAACCACAAGTGCAATCTCAGTACTGTAAATATCGAGTGTTGGAAACAAAAAACTTTGGATTTGGCTAAAAATATCAAATATCTCAGCGTCCACCATATTTATAGAGTGCATAATAAAGAAGTCGATGCCCTCTCTAAAAGAGCTCTAACATAAATTGAAGGAAGACTATCGGTTTATCACTCGGATAATGGTTTGGACAGTCAACCCTCCAACATTAATATCTTTGAATTGCCAAGGAATGGTGAAGGGTAAAGATCACCGAGTGCAGCCTCAGATTGTGATTTTCAAACAGAAATGAGCATTCTTCTAAGCAGATTATCATTCCAGCAGTCATCTCATTAATTCAGCCGACACTGTGCATTTTCCTTTCAGCATATTACTAGTATTTCAGCTTTTTGGTGTTATCCTTCTGTCACCATTTTTATTGGACTGTTATGGGGACTATTTACATGTCTCTGTGTTGTTGTAAAAAAAATTATACTTAATATAAATATGCGTTAATTTTTTTCTGGAAAAAAAAAAAAAACTCCGATTTTTACCATGTAAAAAAAGGAAGAAGACAAATTTGGAGTATTTTTGCACAACATAAAGTTTTGTGTGTCAAATTAACAAATCAAAATTGTAGAAATGTGTGTAATGACTAAAAACACACTCTCCAAGTTGAAGTATTCAATTTTTCCTTGTAATGAAGGCTAGTATGCATTTCAGTGAAGCTAGGCAAAATTGCCTCGCTTCACTAAAATGCATGCCAAGGTTTCATTTCTTATCAAATTAGAGAATGTGTGTTTAGTCATTCTCCACCTTTCTATATTTTCATATTTTCAATTTGTGCCTTAAGAGTTTTTGCTTCAGATTTACTCCAGCATGCATAATTTTACATTGGCATGCATTTTATCAAAGTTGTGTATAAGTTGGGAAAATATGTATGTATGCATTTTGGAAGACCCGATGCATGGGTACATAAGTTCAGTGTTGTGTAATTATGTTTCAATCCAAATTTCATACATGGGGTGTACTTGGTTTTGTTGGAAATATTGATGTCAAAGATAGGGGGAGACTATGGATGTACATGATAAATATTGCAAGATGGAGATTGTTGGAAATATTGTTTTGGGATTTTTGATGCTTAATTTGGATACCCTATCTTTGAAGGAATTTTTACCCTACATACATAGCTTAAATGAGAGCATAGGTTATATGGTTGGAAATATTATTTTGAGACCTTTCCAATGGTATATGGAATTCCCTCTAACTCCTTAGGAATGAGGAAATATGAATTTTTTCGTCCGACAACCCAGCCAAAAAATTTAGGTTGACTTAGCCAGTGTTTACAAGTTGGCCCTAAAAGTGATGACATAAATACTATAAATGCATGATAAATGCGTGCATTTGAAGAGTATCCAAACAAGAGATCAAGTTTGAGGTGCGTAGAAGAGATCCGAGGTGCACTAAAGGAGTTGGGGTGTCTTTTTGGGATCTAAAGGTGTGTAAGAGAAGTCTGAAGGATTTTCTTGGGGGTTTTCTTGTTCTTAAGGTGCATTATGAAGGACTGAAGGTTATGATGTTGTAGTCTGTGATCATATTGCGGGAATGATGTTATGAGACTCGTTAGGGCATGAAGGCTAAATATGACTAGGGTTTGAAGTTATGTATGCAGTATGAAGCATGCAGGTGAAATCATAAGTACTCTGTGTATGAAGATCTTGGATTGGTGTTTATATGAGTCTAACTGAGTTGGTGCTCAGCTAAGGAGATTGGTGTCTCCAGTAGGTTGGTGCCTACACAATATCTTGTTGAGTTGGCATCTCTAGTAGGTTGGTGCCTACAGGTGTTGTTGAGTTGGTGCTCAACTAAGGGGATTGGTGTCTCCAGCAGGTTGGTGCATGCAAATATTGTAACAGTAGGTTGGTGCCTACGTGAATTTATAAACATAAGTTTTTTGGTTTTCTCTTGATTGAGTTTCCATGTTAAACACAGTGCATTGTGATTTGAGTTTATATGTGATTATTGTTTCTGAGCTAATGAATGATTGATGAACGGTTAAATAAAGTAAAAAGTATATTATACTGATTCACCCCCCCCCTTCTCAGTATAAGCATAAGTTCAACAAATTTGGCCCTACAGTGAATTTTTGTATTAACCATGAAAATTGGTAAATATTGTCAATTGATATTTTTGTAGACTTGGATTTTATTGTAAACGATTATTTTGGATAACTGAGGAGGAGATGTTGTGAAAAAAATTGGGAGCTCCAGGTTGGTATATTTTTGTTTCCATTTACCATTAGCTGCAAGTCATAGTGTGCATTTCATTGAAGCACTCAATTCTGAATTTTACCCTGTGGAAAAAAAGACAAATTTAGAGATTTTTCGTACAACATGAAGCTAGCCAAAGTCATCTTACTTCACTAAAAGGCATGGCTAAGCTTTATTTCTTGGCCAATTTGAGTGATTCAAATTGGAGAGTGTGTTTTTTCATTATCCACCTTTAGACATTTTCATATTTCTAATTTAAGCCTTAAAAGTGTATGTTTCATAATTTCCTTCAACATGCATAATCTTGCTTTGGCGTGCTTTTGGTCAAAATTGTGNACCTATTGCATGTAGACATAGGTTCAATATTGTGTAATTATGTCTCAGTCCAAAGTTCATACATAGGGTGTATTTGGTTTGGCCCTTGAGTGCATTTTGTTACCAACTGTGAAAATTGGTGATGGTATCAATTGTTGTTTTGACAGACTTAGATTTCACTGTAGAAGATTTTTTGGACAACTGAGTATGACAACTTGTAGAAAAGGTTGGTAGCTCTGTGTTGGAATATTTTTGTTTCCATTTACCATTAATTACATGTCCTGATGTGTATTTCATCGAGGCACTAGACCATGATTTTTACCCTGTGGAAAAAAATTGAAGTTTTTTTTACACGGCATAAAGTTTTGTGTATCAAATTAAAAATTTGGAACTGCAAGAAATTATTGTGTAATGACTAAACACACTATCTTTAAATTGAATCATTCAATTTGGCCTTGTAATGAAGATTGGGTGTGCATTTTAGTGAAACTAGCCAAAATTATCTTGCATTCAATTTGGCCTTGTAATGAAGGTTGGACATGAATTTCAGTGAAGCTAGCCCAAATGGCCTTTCTTCACTAAATGCACGTCCAAGGTTCATTTATTGACCAATTTGAGCCTTAAAATTTTCTATTTTAGATTTCTTTTAGCATGCATATTTTTGCTTTGGCATGCATTTTGTCAAAGTTGTGTATAAGTGGAAAAAATAGATATGTATGAATTTTGAGACCTAAGACGAGGATACATAAGTTCAATATTATGTGATTATGTCTCAATCCAAATTTCATACCTTGGGTATACTTGGTTTGACCTTGGAGTGCATTTTTGTACTAACTATGAAAATTAACAAATTGTATCAATTGTTAATTTAACAAACTTGGATTTCATTCTAAAAGATTTATTTTGGATAACTAAGTATGAAAAGTTGTTGAAAGCATTGGTAGCTCCAATTTGGAATATTTATGTTTTCATTTTCCATAAACTACAGTGCTTGGTGTGCATTGAGGCAATTGAACCTGATTTTTACTTGGTGGAAAAAAGACAAATTTAGAGGATATTTGCACAACATAAAGTTGTGTGCGTCAAATAAAAAAATTGAAATTGTAGGAATGTATGTAATTACCAAAAACACACACTCCAAATTTAATCATTCAATTTATTCTTGTAATGAAGGCTAGGTGTGCATTTTAGTGAAGCTAGCCAATTTTGGCTAGCTTTATTGCTTAGCCAATTTAAGTGATTCAAATTGGAGAATGTGTGTTTTGTCATTCTCCACCTTTCTACATTTGCATATTTCTAATTTGTGCCTTAAAATTTGCAAATTTCCTTCACCATGTGTAATTTTACATTAGCATGCATTTTGTCAAATTGTGTATAAGAGGGAAAAATAAGTAAGTAGGCATTTTGACAAACCTGAAAAATATGTAAGTAGGCTCTATTGACAAAAGGAAATGAATGTTCCTATGTCAAATTTTCAACCTCTTCGTCGGCTAAACCAATAGGAGGTGGTAAGGATTACCCTAATTGTATAGCCTAAGTCTTAACTTAATATTTGCCTTCTTGATAAGTCATGCAAGATAAAATAAATAAATAAAAATGCGAATATGATATTATTCTAAACAAATAACAAACATGACATGATACATATGTGTACCAATAACATAGCAAACACATGAACTGTATTTTCTTGCCACCTTGAATATTTATGCGAATTATTTCGATAACAACAAGATCTTAAATAAACAAAAGCACTAACACATAACATTAAGTAAGAATAGAAATCGAGATTTGTATAATAAAATAGAAATTTGATATATACATTGATAGAGAATGACATTCAGGTGAAAGAAGAGAAAAATAACTCAAAGAAAAGAAACGTGAGTGTGAAATAAATGTTGTATTCTTTATTCAATACTTCTTCATCGGTACATTAGAATGACAATCTTAAAGCTCTTTCAGACTTCTGCGAAAGCCTGGATTAGAAACATGTTCTTGCATAGACAACTAGCGTTTACAAGACCGCTTGGCTATTATGTAAATGACAAACAAAATATTTTTGGATTGACAAAGCTGCAACAAGATTCTATGAATGCTTTTGGATGCTGGAATTAGTCTCTGCAACCAAAAAACTGATTAGACAAGCTAATGGTGGAAACAATAAAGACTTTTGCTTCAATTACCAAAGAGTAAGATATACCTTATGCAAAAAAAAAGATTAGGACTTGACCTCCCATTTTGTCATTTAAAAAAGAACTCATGCTATCAACATAACTGTTAGACCCTGGTAATTCTTAGTGCACTAATAAGGAATGACTTTTAAAAATGAGAAAAATGCTTAAAGCTTGTAATACCCCGGTTTTGAGCCCCATATTCAATAATGTATTTTGTTAATGAAAGGCTAGAGTACCCAAACAATTAAAAGAGGCTAGTGTGCCTAGGAAATGTAATGTTTTGATCATTATTAACAATAAATACATCACTGGCTGCTAGACAGACAGGGACAAGAGTTATAGGGGGCTATGATTCCACAAGAGAGGGGGATTGAGGGGCTAAGTATTTATTTTATATTTTATTTACCCATTTTTGTTTTAATGGAGAATAACAACTACATGATCTTCTTGGGGGGAAGGCCATGTGGTTCCTTAATTCCAAGAAATACATAAACCCATTGTTCATTGTTCACTCACTCATACTTTGGATTGAGTGGGTGCTGAAAATCCTGTAAGATCTTGAGTGTTGACTGGTTTGGGTTGCCGAGTGACACTCTGGAACCGTCCTTGTGGATTCATAGCCCTGACTCGGGGGTGAAATTGTTGTTGAGACTTGGAATAACAATGTCTACGGTTGGGTGGAACGTCCTTGGTCTGCAGCCAGTTGGTGATTCATTTCATGAAAGATAAGTGCTCTCTGTCATGGTTTCATTTACCTATGTATTTATTCCGCTGTGTATTTATTTATCTATGAAATTCGTATCTATAATATGCATGCTTGTTGGTTATTGTTGTGCATGACATATGTCTCATTTCTTTGTGTTGTAGCATGAATCTTTAACTCTGCATGTGAATATTTTATGCATCTTTATTCATTAGAATTTGATCAAAATTTGAAATTAGTCCAGAAGCGGGCTTGAAGTAGCGTGCCCAGCCTGTGGGTGGTTGGGTACGTTACAGATTGGTATCAGAGCTTCAAGTTGAAACACCAGATTGGTATGGGTCGGAACCGTTGGACAGGGTATTATGGTTAAGAATGAATATGTCCTTGAAATCTTAAAGCTCAGGAGAGATAGTGTTGCAGAGATTGCACAGAAGCTAGAGCATCATGTAAACACGGATCCTTTGTAAAGGATCGTAGAATCGTGATCATCCCCTTTTAAATTCGGGAGCGATCACCACCGTGGAATCAAGGAGTTCTGGGTTGTTAGATCAAAAGGCAGGTGAACAAGGACCGTCAGATAAAGGTGAAACTAGAGGCTGGGAGAGATTAAGTCACACCCATCATATCGAACTTGTCGATCATCAGTCGTTGATAGAAGTCGAGAAGGAGATGAAAAACTCTGAAACTTCGTTGCTTCGATGATTATGGGAGAAAAAAATAAGCGTGAAAAGGTCGAAGTCGCGAAGTCCCATCGACTGTCCGATCTGATAGGAAGCTCGGGTGAAATATCATCCGTTAGTCAGGGTCATCCGGCATTGACCACTTCGGGAAGTTTAACTCCGAGAGAATCAAATCCTTTTATAACTTCTATAACTCAGATTCCTAGAGCGTCGAAGTCTCGAAGTCCCGTCGACCGTTAGATCAAGGGAAGGACTTTAGAAGTAATGTTGATCGTTGGATCTAGCAATTGTGGAAGGATAGCGAAGTTTCGAAACTTCGCCACTCCGACGATTACTAGAGAATGGGAAAAGCCTCGGAGTGCCGAAACCACGAAGTGTAAAACCATCGTCGTAAAATCACGTAGGTCGTCAGATATGGAGCAAAGAGTGTGGATCGTCCATTTGATGGATGACACGTCGTAGGCCACATGGTAGGGGTGCCATGTGTCACCCAACTTCAGTATCTTTTGGGCCCCAACCTATTCATTTTTTAGTGACACGTTGTACACATGCCATGGGAACACGTCACCATAAGTGACATCGACATGCCATGTCATCTCCGAGAGTATGGCCTCTGGGGGTGTCCATTGTCTCTACTAGTGGAAGTGTCAAATATTGAAGGCGCGAATTCATGCAGACTGTTGATCTAAGATCCCTTCAGGACCTTTCTCAACCATTAGATCAAGCAGTCGAAGGATGGGGTAATAACTTCGGCAGTTATCACTCCGAGGAAGTGGAATGACTCAAGAGTTGAAATGTCCCAGAGTCCCAGAGCGTCGAAGTCCCAAAATGAATAAGGATCGTCCATATCGACGCTTGATTAAGTCATGGTCATTGGATCAACTAATGGAAGGATAGTGTAAGCGGAGACGTTAACCGACGGTAAGCGGTCATCGTCACTTTATGACCACTTTGACAGGTATCACTCCAGGGAAGTTGAACAACTCGAGAGTTGTAATGTCCCAGAGTCCCAGAGTAACGAATTTACGCGGTCTGTTGATCTAAGACCCTCCAAGAGTTCTCGTGACCGTATGATTTAATAGTGGAAGGATAGTGTAAGATCTTCGACGAGTGTCACTTCAGGGATGTTGAGCGACTTGGAATTTGTAATGTTCCAGAGTCCCAGAGCATTGAAGTCCCGAATTGATTAAGGCCATCCATCTCAACGTCTGATTAAGTCATGACCATAGATCTCGTTGAAGCCTCTAGATGGGGTGGGATCGTCCAGTCGACGGGAGATCAAATCTCGACCACCTGATATGCTAATGGAGCTATTAGAAGGATTTCGACGGAGTTTACTCAGAGAGAAATCAAAAGATTGAAAAGGGAGAATAGTTGAAGGCCAAAGTCCAGAGGAGATGGTCCCAACGTCGCTCTCATGATAAGGTAAAGGGGTCAATTAGAGGCGTGGAGGGCCTAGAAGTAACCAAGCCCTCAGACATTGTGTTCAAACAAGATCCTGTGTAGAAGAATATAGAGGAAGGCGCTAAAGAGTGAATAAGCCCATGGTTTCGAGCCGTGGTCAAATGGAAAGTGGTTTGAAGGAAGTGCCTGTGCAGAATTTGAATTATGTATCAACTAAAGGAGATGTGGAATTTCTCGACAAGATCCTGTTGCAAAACAAAAGAAAAGGGGTTGAAAGTAATTTTTTTTTGGGAAGCCATAACTTTCAGCTCAGATATCGAATTGGGGCAAGATTATAGTCATTCAAAAAGATGATTCAGAGGAGAATAACATGGAATTGTTATAATATGGAGAATGATAATATATTCTTCATGAATTGAGAAAAAAAAGGACCTGTAGCATTGTTTGGATTTTTTTTTTTATATGCATAATTCTAACAAAATGGTTGCTTTCACATTTTGCATAATTAGGGGGGTGTAAACATATCAATTCAGTATAAAAATGCATATTCAAGAAATGGAAGAAGGATAGGGAGATTCCAGCCATGATATAGAGGCCAAAGGTTAGAATATCAATGTTGGTAATGCAGAGACATAATCCAACGGACACCAGGCTAGAGGAGAGCAAAAAAAATTGATAGAGATCGTGAGAAGCCTGAAAATAGAAGTGCAGAGTTACAAAATAGATAATGAGAGACTGCTAAGAGAACAAAATCAGATAAGTTCTCAAGTGATGCAAAGCTTAAATCATTTGCAGAGGCAAACAGAGAATGGATAAAACTCAAAACAAAAGGAAGAGGGAAGATGTCATGAAAGAAGAGATGATCGCAGAAGAACTGGTTATTTAAGAAGTGCTAGCAGAACTCATAGACATCACTCACCTCCCTACTCAACAAGGAAATTTTATACATCTGAAGATTCCATAAGTATTCCAGAGGTGTCTCATGTTAGGCACCAAAGAAGAAGACATGAATTGGACAGTTTGCAAGGAGAGTTGAGGAAGCTTAAGCCACCATCCTTTGATGGTGAAAGAGAAAGGGAAGACAATGTTGAGGCATGGTTGCTTGGACTCAAGG
The DNA here is from genome assembly GCA_009831015.1 of Picea engelmannii. NCBI lineage: Eukaryota > Viridiplantae > Streptophyta > Pinopsida > Pinales > Pinaceae > Picea > Picea engelmannii. Next base: position 315,483 of record ML786125.1, read on the forward strand.
GGTATTTTCATTGCATAATTACTCATCAAACCTAGAAGCCATAATTTCCACATACCATTTACATGGGAAAGCTACTATGTGGTGGGATCAACCGAAGCAAGTTGAGCACATTAATGAGAATAGGATCACTTGGAAGCAGTTCAAGAGATATTTTAAGGAGTACCTTTCAGAGCACTTCTATGACAAGAAAATGTAGGATTTCTTTGAACTCAGGCTGGGAAGCATGACCATGGTAGAATATGAAAAGAAGTTCATGCGACTCCTAAAGTATGTGGGGTTTATAAAATATGAGAAGGTGGAAGTACAAAGGTTTTTGAGTGGACTGCCATCCTTTTATAAAGAGAAGATTCAATATGATAAACCTAGGACTTTGATTGAGACCATTAGGAAGGATAAGTACCTATATGAGCAAGGAAAGGGCAGAGAGTCTTTGCAGAAATATTGGAAGGATAAGAAGAAGGAGAAGTATGATCAGAGAAAGAAAGGATTCAAACCTCCTTTCAATAGAAATAGCCCAAATAAAAATCAACCAGACCAATTGATCCAAAAAGATCTTATAACGACAATGGTTGAGTTTTAAAGCATGCGTTATTTTACCATTTATGAATTGAGTGAAAGATGAAGAATTATAGATGAAACATGGCATCCATAAAGAAATATACAGATCTAGAAATAAGCATGAAGAAACAACAAACCATAACAGTAAGATTGTTAACAGAGTTCGACAATCTTGCCTACATCTCTAGGCCTTTGTCTTAGTGGGTGAGGCTTTATTATTTCTATTCAAAGCTTCAAATGTACATCATAGAAGTGCCAATGTATTACAAAAATGAGCTAGTTGTGTTCTGCTAGATCTCAAGAACCCATCAAAACTGATGGCACTAAAAACGGATGAACGAAGCTCCCAAAAATGGCCCGCAAAGGTGCTCTCCTCAATGGATTCCCTGCATAAAAATGGATTTGCCTCAACAATTCATCAACATTTTCCTGATCTGAACCTCCCTTTATGGCTTCAAGAACCTATGGTTTATATATACTTGAAGTTGGAAACAAACTCCTAACTTCCCCCCAAGATCTAGCCTCAAAGAGGGCCCAAGATCCTCCAAAAATGGACTAAATCCCCTCAAACAGGCTTAAAATCCATTAAAAATCTTAATATAAGGTATAAAAACCCACTTTTGGCATATAATAGGGCACAACCCCCGATTTCTCGGGCTCCTGGTCATGTGGGCGCCCTCCATGTGGCACTGGTCTAGGTTGCTAATGCGTTGGCCCCCTTATTCGTTAGCTCTTGGTCTTCCAACGCATACATGGGACCTCGGGCTAAGTTTCCATGCACCCCAAAATTGCTAACGCCTCGATCGTTTGGCCCCTGGTTACACGCCCTGGTCGGCAGGCTAACCCGACTGAATGGCGCTAACCCCAAACGTCCATGCCAAGATTTAGACAAGGGTCATATGCGATGGTCCCGTGCCAAAGCGTTGGGGCTAAGGCTGAGGAATGATGCCCGTGCAAACATCAAAGGAGTGGTCACATCAATGGTCATATGGACCAAAGCTTAAATCCACAAATGAAGCTACCCATAATACTGCGCACCAAAGAATAACAAGGAGGAGCATATGGAACAATCATATGGAAGTTGCACTGGGGGCTGGGGCTAGGCCCCAGCCCTAAACTCCGCCAATTATACAACCAAACAAAATTAAATAGAGGTGGAAATGTATATGGTTAAGAACCAGCATGTAGGCGGGTTGGTAGCCCGACCTACATGAAGACTTGGATGCCCATAGAGGTCATGAGGTCGACCCCCACAGACTCTCAAACAAACTTTTAACCAAAAGCCAATAAGGGGTGCCACGTGGCAGCCCATGACTGGGCCACGTGGCACCTTACCATTCGTCAATTACAATGCCACGTGTCAAGCAATGATTCTACCATGACTACACCTGCCCACGTCAGTAGCCAGTCCAGTTAGCGCCACATGTCGTACAGACCTTGCCACGTCAGCCTGTGCCACGTGTCACCCTTGCAGTGGTGCCGCGTGTCACAATATGACTGGTCCACTTGTCACCATCAACTGTCCATTCAATGCCAATGCATAACTTCTATGTCACATGTACGTCCGTACGCCCTGTACAGTCAGCTTCCACGTCAGCACTGTACGGACAGTACAATCATCAAAATTTTGTTTGTTTGGCAAAATGAACATATCATGATATCTTTTGCATACAACATCCGTTTGAGCTTGTTCAAGTTGTGTTGGGTTTGTATTGACGAGGCCTACGCACATGTCTATTTTGAAGAGATTATGAGCACTTTGATTTTTAGGCCTTCCTGGACCCCATCTTGGCTCCTGGATCCATTCTGGATCACACCTCCCCACTAAAGACCTTTTGGTCCTCCAAAAGGTTACAAAATTGACCTTACTGATTACATACTCATAAGGATTAAACAAAACACTATGTTGTTCAAGATGATGTTATAACAAGTCATCATTTCAACATGTGTGATTACATTAATGGAAGCAAAATACAATGAAGATGTGACATCCACTTATGGCATAACCAAGTGACTGTTTTCTTTCCTTCACGGTGTTCCTCTTGCTTTGATGGTACTACATCTTCCTTTGTGAGTACATACACAATCCTTTTGTCCTTCTTTGGATGGAGCTCCAGATTAAACTTCCAACATTTAGCCTTTTGATGTCCACCCCTGTTGCAATAAGTGCAGTGGTTTTTTGGCATCCAGACTTGTTTTCCCTTCTCTTTCTTCCGCTGTGGAGTTGAGTCTTTTTGTCGTGTCTCCTTCCTGGTCGACATAAAATTCCTGTACAAAGATTGTCTCTTCCAACACTTGGCCACACAATGCTTAGGTGAATGACAAAAAGTACAAGGATACATATTCCACAAGTTTCAGATTACATGATTATGTTTTTTATAATCAAAAAGAGATTTGGAAAAACCATGACCATTATACCTTTCTTGTTGATCTTCACTTTCCTTTGGAGATGACTTGCATTCACTATCACCATCATGGAGTGATACACCATCACCTTTCGTGAAGTGTTCCCACAAGGACTTAAGCTGGTCATTTGAAGCATCACTTGCTTCCAATGTTTTGGAGCATTCTCCAATCTCGTCTTCGCCATATTCCAATCCTAAATAACGAGGTATTTCCACAACCTCTATGGGATTAGCGATACCTTGGCCCTTATTTCCAAGGCCCTTTCCTTCATAACCCATCTTGGTTAGCAATTTCAAACCTATACCTTTTGTATGTTTTTCAAATGCACCAAAAGAACCATATTGATGGGAAAACTGGGAAATTGATGAATGACTTCCATTGCATACCTCAAAGATGTTTTTTGAATTCGGTGTAGAAGGCAATTCCTTCAATTCTTCTTCACTTTTGTCGTTCTTTGAAGATTTCTCTTGAACCGATCTCTTTCGTTCCAAGTACTCTTCATACAATACTTTCACCATCTCTGCCATGGCAAAGCGATTAGTTCGCATATCCTTCTCATCTTGAGAAAGTCCCTCTTTAGACGCCATTTTCTCAACTGAGATGAGATTTTCCTTGGTAAACATGCAAACTCAAAAACCAACCATCAACTAGCTCTGATACCACTTGATCCATAAATATCTTTTAACGACAATGGTTGAGTTTTAAAGCATGTGTTATTTTACCATTTAGGAATTGAATGAAAGAGGAAGAATTATGTAACATCCCCGGCCACCCATGTCATTCCATGCTACTCCAGAAAATGCTTTTTTTTCTCTGCTCAACATACTGTAACATACCCAACATCCAACTGAGCTATGCCACATAAATTTTTTGAACTGCATGCAATTAAAACATATACACAAAGAACTCTTGCGAAAATTTATATATAAAATGTAAACAGAAAAATACATTCTGTAAATGCACGGATTCATACTGAAATAACAGTAAACATATACATGCAACATATACAGGCAATACCCATAAATATAAAGACAGTTATAACCACACATAGGATAAACCCATAAAAATAAACACGTGAATAATAATGCAACATGTAAATTTATCACACAATTGACACTTAACTTGGTAAGAATATCACCAACTGCGTCCAGACCTTCCACGAACCTCCCAGCCTTATACCACACTGCTCATCACTCTCAAAAGTGGGTCACCTCCGAGCTGGGACTAAACTCCACCCGGGTAAAGGGATTCCTAACTGGGCTAATGGTTCATAGACAACAAGAAAGACTCTGTCACAAGTGCCCGCTCAAACTAAAAGCCTACAGTCCCTCATTCCCCACATGCCTGTCCCACCCCAAAAAGTGTGCCCCTTCTCTGCTCAATAGGCCTTCGGCTGCCCCACTTCCTTTCCGGGCTTTAGCAACAGGACGAACATGAAGTCTCAAAGCCCCGTAGTTGCAGTTTAGCACCTTCAAGAAATCAATTCCCAACAATTCTCTCACCCAGAGAAAAATTGCTCATGGGCCTGACAACCCACCTCTTCAATATCCCACAGGCCTGACAACCCGCCTTTTCAATATCCCACAGGCCTGACAACCTGCTTCTTCAATCCATCTCCCAAGCTAACCAAGAACACAAACATGTATGGCTACGGATACAGGTTCAGGTGCAGTGACATGAAGGTACGGAGGATAGCTCAATGAGTGTGTGAATGATGATGGAGTGATTGACTGGAATTCCTGGATGATGGAAGAGAAGTGGAAAAATGAACTAAGTCCCAACAATATGTATGCATGTCCCCAACTTGACACTTGTCATGTTGGGAGCTACTTTGTCCCACTTGTCTCCATCCTTAGAACTTAGGATAAAATAATTATCCATACTTTATACTTAAGAAATATTAATATAATATTCTTTTTTGGCTTAATCTCCCTAGCTTAGCCCCTTTTCCTTAACTTTTACCCCCCACCCTTTCCCTAACTAGTGGAGTTTAGTCCCCCATACTCTTTTATCGTGGTCGGTATGTGCGCAACAATGCATTTTATATTAATGATGAGACATATACAAAAATAGGCGCACTAGCCTTTAACATCTAGGCTCTCTAGCCTAACTAAAAACATAAGCATCCTAGCTTATAATAACTGGCTCACCAGCATATAAAACACATCATATTCACAAAGGCCCCCTGGCCTCAAAATCGCACGCACTTAAGTTGTTGCGCGTGGTATCCTGGAATGTGCACACTTCATCATTTTAGTGCATTGTACATGTGCGCACTATGCCATGAAATGTGCATACAAAAATGATATCAAACAACTTACCAGCTTAAGTACATTTTTATTTTACATTTACAATTGGGTTTGGCCTAGGGATATTACAATCCCCTCACCTTATTTATGCATTGTCCTCAGTGCATTATGTACACATATACAACAAAAATTTCAAGAATCCTAAAAAAGATGTGGGTATTCTGCCCGCATTGCATCTTCATGCTCCCAAGTAGCGTCATCGAGACCGTACTAGGTCCATTGGATCTTTACAATCCCTATGGCTCGATTCCAGAGCTGTTTGATTTTCCAGTCCAAAATGCATATCGTATGCACTTGGAAAGCGCCTTCTTGCTCCACCTGAATCACATTCCAATCAATAACATGATTAGCATCATGTATATATTTCTTGAGCAATGATACATGGAATACATTATGAACAAACATAGATGCGGGAAATGCAATCATATAATCCATTGGACCAATCATTTCTAGGATTTCAAATGGCCCACAATAGCGAGCTGCCAACTTTGAATAATTTCCCAACTTCAGGGAACTTCTGTTGGCTTTCACTTTCAGAAATACATGGTCTCCCACTTTAAATTCCCTGTGAGTTATTCCCTTATCAACATAGATTTTTTGCATGTCTTGGGAAGCCTTTAAATTTTGTTTTATTTTCAACATTTGCTCCTCCATTTCCCTGAGCAAATCTGGCCCAACCATTGCTCTATTTGTTGGGTTATCCCATATTACCGGTGTGTTGCACTTTCTGCCATAAAGTGCCTCAAATGGGCTCATCTTTAGAGATGTTTGGCACCCATTGTTATAAGAAAACTCTACCAAGTGTAGGTAGTCTTCCCATTTTGATGGTTTTCACATACATCCTCAACATATCATCAATCACTTGATCCACCCTCTTTGTTTGTCCATCTGATTCTGGATGATAAGTTGTACTAAAATTCAAATTTGTTCCAAATCCATTAAATAATCCTTTCCAAAAATTTGAGGTAAATTTTGGATCTTTGTTAGACACAATTGTCTTGGGTATGCCATGTAATCTAGCAATTTCTCTCATATAAACATCAACAATGTTGGCTGCCTTGTGAGTGAGCTTAACTGGAATAAAATGGGCAGCTTTAGTAAGCTTATCCACCACTACCATGATAGAATCATATTGCTTGTTTGTTCTGGGCAGTTTGATGATGAAATCCATTGTTACAACTTCCCATTTCCACTCAGGAATGGGTAATGGCTGTAGCAAACTAGCTGGGTGTCTATGTTCAACTTTTACCTTTTGACATTCCAAACATTTGGCAATAAAATCAACAACTTCTTTCTTCATTCCTGACTAATAATATTGGCTCTTGACAACTGCAATAGTTTTCTGATAACCTGGGTGCCCAACATAAGATACATTATGCATTTCTCTCAATATCAATTTTTCAATTCCTGGGAATTTGGTACATAAATTATGCCCCTGTACATGCGAATTTCATCATTATCTAGCTTGTATTCTTCAATTTTTCTGATGTAAATTACCTTGCTGTAATTTTTCCACTAATTCCTTGTATTGCAAATCTGATTTGGAAGCCTCTATAATTTTGTCTTTCAAATATGATTGGTACATGCTAATGGTTGTAGCATGCAATTCATGCACTCTTCTGTTGAGTGCATCAATCACTTTGTTCTCTTTCCCCTTGATATGTTTTATATCAAAGTCGTATTCACTTAGAAATTCTAACCATCTGCTTTGCCTAACATTTAGAGTTGGCTGATCAAATAAATATTTCAGACCATTATGGTCTGTCCTTAGCTCAAACCTTTTCCCCATGAGGTAGTGTCTCCATTTCCTCAAGGCATGCACTATGGTTTCCAACTCCAAATCATAAGTGGCATAGTGTCTTTCATGATCCTTCAACTTCCTTGATTCATAACATATAACAAACCCATTTTGACTGAGGACTCCACCAAGTCCTTCCTTACAAGCATCTGTGCATACAATGAAGTCTTCATTTGGGTCTGCAATCCTTAGTATTGGAGCACTTGTTAATAATTGTTTCAAGTGTTGAAAACTCTTTTCACAATCCAATGTCCAATGAAACTTCACACCCTTCTTTTGCAAGGAAGTGATTGTGTGTGCAATCTTTGAGAATCCTTCAATAAATATCCTATAGTAGCCTACAAGGCCCATGGATGATATGACCTCTGTCACATTCTTTGGCGCTGACCATTCTCTAATGGCTTCTATCTTCTCAGGATCCACTGCTATCCCATCCTTTGAAATGATATGTCCCAAATAATGAATTTTCTTCTGATAAAATGAGCACTTGCTCAATTTGGCATACAATTGATGCTCCCTTAATACTTGCAACACCATCCTCAAAAGATGCTCATGCTCTTCTTCTGACTTGGAATATATAAGAATGTCATCTAAAAATACAATGACAAACTTATCTAAGTATTCTCTGAAAACACCATTCATTAAGCACATGAAAACAACTGGTGCATTTGACAACCCAAATGGCACCACTGTGAACTCATAATGACCATACCTTGTCCCAAAGGCGGTCTTGCTGATATCTTCCTCTTTAATCATTACCTAATGGTATCTTGACTTGAGATCTATCATTGAAAATATCTTTGCAGCCTTCAATTGATCAAAGAGATCATCGATCCTTGGCAGATGATACTTGTTCTTTACAGTCACTTTATTCAAATGTCTGAAATAAATGCACAATATTAATGTCCCATATTTATTCTTCACGAAAAAGACTGGGGCACCCCAAGGTGACACACTTGGGCGTATATACCCCTTCTTTAGAAGTTCTTCAAGATGCATTTGCAACTCCTTCAGCTCTGGTGTACTCATTCTATAAGTAGTCTTTGACACTGGAGCTGCTCCAGGCATTAAATTTATAGAGAAATCAATATATCTCTTTGGTGGTAGTCCTAGTACGTCCTTGAACACATCTTCAAAATATTCCAGGACTGCACGATCTTCCAAATTTGGCACCTTATCTTTAGGTGTCTCTTCCATATGAGCTGCAAATATTTGACACCCTTTTCTGTAACATTTCTTCAGCTGCAATGCTGAAATTTCTCTTATGGTTACTGCCCTGGGAATTCCCTGCACTTTCCTTAGGTTCCTTTCCTCATCCAAGCAAGTAAATGCCTTGTTATGATAGTCTAGGATAACATGATGTTGGTCCAACCAATCCATCCCACTTAGACAGTCATAGGAACCTAAAGGCAAGATGTTCAAATCTGCCCTGATGTTCAGTCCATTCTTGTCCATAAGACATGATTTAACCATCTCATTAACTTTTCTTTTGGATCCGGTAGCTAACTGCACCAACCAATATTTTCCATGCTTGCTTCTTGGCAAATGCAAACTTTCCACCATCTTAGGATCTATATAACTATGACTAGCACATGAATCAATTAAAATAACAATGGTTTGGTTGTTGATCATACCTTCCACTTCAACCATATGTGATGGATACTCTGCTTGCTTGTTGTCCAGGGATGCATAGATCCTTGGTACATTTTTGCCCATGTCCTCCACTGTTTCAGCTTGCTGTACATTGTGAACAGTCCTCACTTTTTCACCTCTGTGGGGACAATCTCTAAACATATGATCTCCTTTACAACCCCAACATTGAACAGGTGGATGCCTTGGCCTTTGACCCCTTGTCTTAATGATTCTGGGTTCTCTAGAATTTGGCTATCCCTGAGTATTATTTCTGAAGAATGGTGGCTTAGTTCCCTTCTTCCTCTGATCCATCTTGAACTTATTTTTGTCTTCCCAAGCTTTTTTGAAAGTTGGCCTTGCTTTTTGCTGATCATATAGGCATTTAGCTCGCCTCATGGTCTCCTCCAATGTCTTAGGATCATCATATTGTATTTTGTCACTCATGAATGATGACAATCCACTCGAATACCTTTCAATCTTAACTGTCTCATCCTTGATGAAATAAACATACTTCAACAGTTCTAAAAACCTTCTCTCATATTCATCTATGATCATACTCCCAAGCTTGAGTTCAAAGAACTTTTCATTTTCTTGTCATAGTATCTCTTAGTCAAGTATTTCTTCTCAAAATACTTCTTGAATTCCCTCCAAGTAACACTTTTTTCTTTAATGTGTTGCACTTGCACAAGCTAATCCCACCACATGGATGTCTTTCCCTTGAGTTGATAGATGTCAATTCTTCCTTCTGCATGAGATGAATAATTATGCAATTGAAAATACTTTTTCATGCCCAACAACCATGTCTCTACATATTCATCCTTCTTGTGCTCACCATCAAATGTAGGAGGTTTGATTTTGTTCATTTCTCCTCGTAGCTCATCCACCCCATACCTCTTATGCTTCCCGACATGGGATGGAATTGAGCTGCTATGTGCTCTCTTATTAGAATGCCTCGGGGAGTGATGGTGATGTCTGCTAACACTTATGGTTCTTCTTTTCTCATCAGGAGACCTATGACTTCCCGATTTGTTTGAGCCACTCTCCTTATCCAATTTATTTTCTATTATGTTCAAGCTATGCATTAAATCCACGTTGAAGTCCTCTTGCTGCTCCTTGGATTTCATAATCCTTTCATTATTAGATTTATGGCTTTGGACATCCTTTTGCAAATTTTTAATGGTCTCTACCATATTCATGTTTTCATCCCTTCCTTCTCCATATCCATTGGAGTTTGTTCCTTCAATGCCCAAATGGACATCCATCTCTCTGATCTCATCTTCCTGGCTGTAAGTCCCCTGTGTCTCTTCCATTCCTCTGGACTCTATTCTGATCCTGATCTGATCTAGTTGTTGGTAACTCTGCAAAATCTGCAACCAATAAAACTTTGTCAGGTTAACTGACTCAACAATTTCATGAAAATATATGAACCATTCTGGTTTAATAATATATCAGAACTCTTTCTTGAAAAATTGAATGCCCGAATCAATTTTCTTTATGAATAATTATATTCTACTGTCTGAGACCTTTCCAACGCCTATTTCCATGCTCAATTTTGAGTCTTGAGCAGAAAGTTATGGTTATTTTTAAATTGCCCATTAATTTTTCTGTTCACACTTCAACTTGGTGGAACTATGCGCTGTAATTATGCATTTTTGCACCTACTCCATTGGAATTTTCATAGGATATCAATTGAGTTTCTTCATATACATATTATGGACACTCTGTCCAAGTTTTACCTTTTTATGGGTTCTGGGCTGCTAGTTACAGCCTGTTGAAGTTCTAGGCCAATTCGTGTTTTTGGTTTGGAATGCGACATGTACCTTCTTTTCCATATTAAACATTTTTAACATGCCCATAAATTTAATTCAGCTCTAGGACTGTCTTCTATGGTTCAATAGCTTTCATTTATTGCTCCTGCACCTCAATCTAATTCTAGAGCAGAAAGTTATGGCTCTTTGAAGTTAGTTGGGTCTTAAAATTTACCCTCCACTGTTTGTGCTGTAACTTTCTCATAAAATCTCTGTTTGACGAACGATTTACACCATCATAAAAATTTCTTTGAGATCTTTTATTTGAGGTGTAGAGACACATTGTGTGTTGGCCCTTGACCAAGTTTTGAGGATCCTTGGTCATGTTTTCCCAATTTTGGGACTTCGACAGGCTGTCGAAGGCGGAGCACAAGTCGAAGCGGATATCGTGGGATCTAGGCCCCTTTTTAGGGATTTTTGGGTTTTGGGCTTATGTAACGGGTATGGGGATGTTGGCCCATGGGTTTACCCATGTTTAGGCTCGATTTTGTAATGTATAAATAGATGTCTAGGCGATGTAGGAAGGGGCTTGATACCTTGCTAAGTGATAGGGCAAGCGGGACATCTATGTGATGCTAGGTGCTAAGTGAAAGTGGTAATTGTAATTTCTTTGTGCATACTGTGTAAGACTTGCAGAGCTAAGTGCAAGTGATCGCAAGAGACCGTGGAAGGCTTTGTGTTGTAACTTAGGGAAGGAGGATCTAGCGAAGTGTGCATATCTCCTGTCCTCTACGGAGTAAGATCTCAAGGCTTTGTGCATGTAGAAGATTGACAGAAGACAATAAAGAGAAGAAGAATTGGTGGAAGTATCCCCAGGGAGGGGGTGAACCATGTATATCCTGTGTTGTGGTTGCTTTGTGCGTTTTGGGTGTTCTCTTGTTTATGTGATTAAATGCTTAGTGCGTTGATGTTGTTAGATGAATCTGATATGATAGCTTAGTGCTGAATAATGTGAATGAATGGTAGATATGACCTATGTTGATATGCTTAGTGCTTGATCATATTGGATCTGTGTGAATACTGCACCGTTTTGTTATTAGGATTTATCTGCGCTATAAGCTAAAGGCGAATATTGATGAACTGTAACTGCTAAGTGCTCTGTTAAAGTGTTACAATCATAGATCTGTGTCCTAGCTAAGGTTGCAGACATCTGAGTCCTGCAACCACCCTTGTCTCTACCTCGGGTGAGACTTCATCTGCTTCACAGGTGTTGCCGAAAGGGTCGATAGTTAGGGTTTTGTTGGTGCGTTGTTGTAGCGTTGAACCCTGGGTCTGCCCCTGTGCCAACAAATGGTTCCGTCACCGGGACTGGAACTGTGATTGCTGGGAACTAAAGAAAGAGAAAGCTCTGTGCGTAGATCTATTGCCCTAGTGCACAATATTCTACTTGACCTGTGAAGGTCTGTGCCAAGAAGAAGAGTAAGATCTGAAGAAAAGAGGTGAGACCTGAAAGCTTTGTGCTCTGATAAAGGTAAGAACAATGAAAAGTTTTGATTGAAAAAGTAAGATAAGTGGAAATTTTTGTTTCAAAAGTATGGATCTAGGTATGTTTGATAAATTTTGTCCTAGCTTGAAAAGTAGGGCACAACTAGATGAAAGAAGGTTTGATATGAGTAGATCTGACAAAAATAGTGAAAGATATGTTATTCCTATGCATAGAAAGAATGTTTGGACTAACAAATGGATGTAGGATCCTAGAAAGATTTTTTTGCAGGTCAGCTACTATCCTAGTGCGCAGTACATGAAAGGCTGGGGATCCTTTCAAAGAAAAAGAAGACTAACTTTTTGTTACAGTTGCAGAAGACCGGGACATCTTGCTAAGGAATTCCCTGGTAGAAGACCTAATTGTCTTTGTTGTAAAGCTATGGATCATGAAGTTTTAGATTTCCCTAGAATGATTGCTAAGCTTGACAGAATGAATACGAGATAAGAAAACCCTGAGGAAGGTTACGAAACTGAGACCATGGCAGAACCCTATAAAGAATCAAAGAATGTATTACTACAAATGAAAGAAACTCTAAATGATTACATAAATATAAACTTATCAAAGATCTTCAAAGAAAAAGAATGCATAGAAACAAGAATAGGAGACTTTGACATTGACTGTGTTCTGGATGAAGAAACATAGGTGAATATCATGGCAGAAAGAACTTGGGAAACTTTAGGAAAGCCTACTATGATTCCTTCATTGGGAGGAATAGGATTATTTAGAGGAAAGTTGATAACCCTATGTGGAAGACTCACCCATATATCTATGAGTGCTCATGGAACTTCGACAGAGGAAGATTTTGAGATTGTTAAATCTATTGAGAACAACGCCCCATTTTCTATATTACTAGGAAAACCTTGGATTGAAAAGGATCAGGCCATAAGAAAAGAAGAGGAAGTCTTAGAGAAGAAGAAGCAAGAATTAAAAGATTTCATGACTAGGAGGATAACACACTTGATTGAAGAACAAGAGAACAAATCAAAACTACTTAGAACCCAAAACTTGGATGTCGAAGTTAAAAGAACACAAGAAGACTCACAGAAGAACGAAGCACCTACCCCGGAGAGAGAAGACGTATTACTCTTCGACCCCATGAAAGAATCTCAACAATGTGAAGTTACTATGCCAAAAGGAGATAAGAATCAGAATGGAAAGAGGAATACCGAGACAAAGATCACCGGGAAGAAGGCTAGAAAACTCAGTAAGAAGAGAGAAAATATAGAAAAGTTACAGAAGGTCCTAGAGGGGACTTTGCAGAGGGAAGGTTTGCAAGACTGGAACTTCGTCGGGATATCATAACAACGCAACATGGCACTTCGCCATGGCAAAGCGATATAGTCGTTGAAAGCATTATAACTGTTAGCCCGATGACCCGAACGGTTAGAACAACAGTAATGGCCCGAAGACTCGCCATCAGACCGTTGGGACCGCGCCGCAACAGATAGAACCGCATTGATGAATACCTCTCATCCGTTAGAGAGATCCATTACATCATGTCTACTTAGTCCGTTGATTGTTGCACTGAGAACACTTTTGCAAATTATATCCAAGCCAACTCCTTACTACCACGTTGTGTTTATTGAGATCGACACCTGTTCCATTGCATTGCACACTCATTCATGCACCCGAGTTATCCGATCTAAGCGTGCATGTCAGACGAGCTCAGCGCCGCAAAGAAATTTGTCGAAGAAGTTCTCATTGATATCATGGCCAAGAAAGTAATTTCTGCAGTGCAGGTATTCAAGCATCATTGATGAGAGGAGTGCAAGCCTCTCCGTCGACTGCTCGCGGATCCGGACCATCCCGACTGGTAGCAGAGAAGAGAACCAAGCATAGAGATGACCTAGCCAACACAAAGTTAATCCCGACCATCTTACCAGACTACATCCTGCCTCTGGCCAGCGCAGTGAGTCGTGACAGTGTCCCAAGGGACTTTGATTACACTTATGGTTACTGTGTACCTCCCAAAGGGGATACGTGCAGTTAGAACACAGCAGGATAAGATCGCGATGTTGAAGTTCAATGACTTCAACCTAGGAGACCACAAGAACCATAATGTGCTCACTCCTTACTAATATTTAACCAGGATGAAGGGGAAGAACTCGAAAATAATCCCCCAGCCGTGGACTATGAACCTCGCGCAGTCCACCCTGTTGACTGTAATGAAGATTCCGCACTTTGGAAGGCACCAAGAGGTTAATGCGTGTTTTAAGCTCCTGCTCTCATGTTACCATGGCAACTACCTATGGCTAGGCCGACACATCATAGTTGATATGACGCTGATCCATAGGATCACCAGATTGAGCATGCAGGGACCCGACCCATAGGACTTCTACCCAGGAAAGGCTACAGATCGCGCATTGGCACAAAAGATCAAAGACACATATGGCGATGTGTAAAAGGGGACGTGAGGCTACAAGGTAGCTTCCATCCATAATGGGGCAGTGCGCCTGGCTCGCCAACTGATCGTAGGAAAGCTCGTAAGAAAGAACCGACCTACACAGGTCACATGATTTGTTGTTGACCTCACCGGAAAATGTGTAGAAGGACTCCATATGAACTGGGCAAAGTACATGGTCAATCAGCTGGAATTAGATTGTCGCGAAGCTCAGGATCGGGGCTATGAGTTCCACTTTAGCTGGCTCCTGATCCTCATCGCATTTACTGCTTGGGAGATACCGAAAGGTGCGACCTTCCCGATCATCGAGCCATTCGAGCCGTTCGCTGGGAATTTCACCACGCTCTGGTACTCGAGCGATATGGGAAAACAGTGGCAGTTGAACGTGGTCTTCCACACGTACTATATCCAACTGAAGAAGGCCATCGAAGCTGTCCCTCACATGATTCCAAACACCTTGTACCGGTTTAGACCTCTCATGAAGTTCCGCGCATATCGACACTTCATCTACATCACTGTGCGAGCAGACGAGCATAAAGAGGTACTTCAGTCATACTATAAGCTCACAGAGAAGGACCTCGAAGAGATAACCAAGGACTGGTCTGCAGAGCTCGTCATCCCCACTGACCCTGCAGAGATGTATGATCCCAAACTTGACAGCTAGGAGGCCGCTCACAAAGAACACGACACACCTGGAACCAGCAGAAGAAAGAAGAGTGAAGAAGTCCAAGACTTGAGCAGCGCATCAGAAGAAACTGCTTTAGTATCACCTGGCCGAGGGGGTGATGACGAATTAGAAGAGACAAATGGTAAAGAAGATCAACAAAAGCAAGGCGAAGTAACACCACCTATGGATCCCATTGATGAGGCTGATCCCTTGAAGAAAAGGAAGGTTTCCCCCACGAAACCCACTTCTCGAAAGAAATCCAGAGCCACCTTGACTAAGATGCAGACTGTGCTCACTATAGATGACTTCGACTTCATCATCGTAGTTGTAGCAGATGCCTCGTAGGACATCTTGCAGAAACATGAAGGCAAGTAGGAGGTGATGTACGATAGAATCGAGGTTGAACTCAGAGGGGTACAACAAGCCCTTCAATCTAGTCGCGCAGTATCCACTGTGCCCCCACCATCAAAAGAACCAGAGTTGGGAGATGAGACTGCCCAACTCCGCAGACTAGCTGATGTGACTGAAGATCACCTTCATCGAGCACAAGCTGAGAAAGACCAGGCCACAATAGCCCTGAAACAAGCCCAAGAAGAAATGGTAGAGCAACGCCAAGTTGCACAAAAGGAGAAGGAGGACCTTCAAGCCAAGTTTGAAGAAGAGAGGGTGCAGGTCAAGCAAGAAAAAGAACAGTTTCTCACAGAACAACTTGGAGTCAAAGAAGTAGTCAAGATAGCACTTCGCTCTGTGATGGGCTTAGAGCCAAAGGCAGAAGACTGAGTGGAGCATCAAGTAGTGCAACTCACAGAAGCTATCCAACAGTTACAACAAAGAATAACATACTTAGAGCTATGAACAGTGCCCAACACTTTGCCAGATGTACGAGATCAAAGAGAAGAAAATGCTCGAAGCGCAGTTGAAACACTACTACATATTGAAAAATTTGCGACGACCACTTGCGACGAAAGTACTCTTTCATCGCAACATGCAAGAGACAAAGTTCAATTTTTTTAAATCCACCCCGTATTCGTCGATATCTCGACGCATGTAGTTTGACTAAATTATTATAGTCAATGTTCATTGCAAGAGCAACGAATATAGTTTGTCTGTCGCAAGAGCAACGACTTACCTAACCTTAAAATTGACCGTTAAAAATGACCTAAAATAAATAGGTAAAAAAAGAAATATTTTTAGGTCATGTTCGTTGCCATTGCGACGATAGTGACCTAAAATTGGACTATAAATATTTGACGATTTAAAGATGTTGCGACAATCTTGCTATAATAACGACGGTTTCGAAAGGGTATTTTTGTGCGGAAGAATGTTGCAGAATGTTGTTAGAGGCGGGGAAAAAGTAAAGCGGGTGAAAAGGGTGATGGTAGATGTTATTGCCCTTGTAAAAAATGTTTCCTCAGATGTCCCGTAAGAATTTTAATAGCAACAACGACAAAACATTGTAGGAAATATGGTCACATTGATGGCAGATTGAATGAATATCGTCCCATGGTAATTAGCTATATATTCATTATCTTTTTTCATTTTGTCAATTTTATGTAAAACTATATATATATATAATATTGTTTGAATGTTTTCTATAGTATACACTAATTTTGCATGATTGTTTGTAATTATAAAGTTAGAGTTGCCCTCTAACTTTCCACAAAATATTGCACCAAGTATTAGTAGAAATGATGTTGTACAAGCTGAGGAACATCATCATGACCAAGCAAATGAGGATCTCATGGAAGAAGATGATGAGACAAATCAAGTTAATGATCCCATGGAAGAAGATAATGGGACAAATCAAATGATCCAAGATTTGTTTTCGCAGCCGGATGAGGATGGGGAAAATGCTGGTATTTATGATGAACCTCTATTAGAAAAGGCAAATAAACGACTTTATGAAGGATCAAGAGGAAATATTCTCTCCGCTACATTGCTGCTAGTGAACTTAAAGGTTATGAATAATTTGTCGAACACTTGTATGACACAGATACTAATGTATGTAATATGTTTCATCTCATATTATACATAAATGTTGTTTTTTTTCTATTTGTTTTTAGTGTTAATTAATGTGTAAAATAATAATGCCATTTTTACGATTAATATTCTTACATTAACTTGTTGTTTGTTATGTTGTAGATTGTTAGGTGAATTTTTGTTACCATCGTCAAATATTTTACCTCGCACATATCGAGGTTTGCATGCCATTATGAAAGACATTGGAATGGATTATCAAACTATAGATGCAAGTCCTAATGACCATATTATATATTATGGACAACATGCTTCGAAAACCGAATGTCCACAATGTCTTATCAGTAGATATCGAACCGATCAAGTAACAAAAAGGGTGCCTCGAAAGGTTCTTTGTCATATTCCCATAATTCCATGTTTATAGCGATTGTTTAGGTGTGAAAGCATAGCACAATTTATGGATTACCATGCACATAACAGAAGTGGAGATGGTGTTCTTCGAATGCCTGCCGATGGTTCTGCATTTTGGGAAATTGAGGAAAAATGGGCATATTTCAAAGACGAACCTCGTAATGTTAGGCTTTCATTGGCAGCTGACGGTGTTAATCCATTCAGATAGCTTAGGTCTATTTACTCAGTGTGGCCTATTTTTGTTATCAACAATAACATTCTTCCTTGGATGTCAATAAAGAGGGAGCACATAATGTTGACAATGATTGTTCCAGGTATTTGTTTACATTAATTTTTTGAATTTAACATT
>ML786125.1:339977-363662 GCA_009831015.1 Picea engelmannii
AACAAAAAAAAATGTAACAAAACCAAAATAGAGAGACAAAAACTCTGTTTGAAGATATTCGCGCTCACTCAATGTTTTTGAAGATATTCGCACGCTCTCACTCGAGACTGCAATAAGGAGACAAGCCCCCACCATCGAGGAGGCCCTATCCGGCCATAGCACGATCGATTACTGCAACAAGGAGACAGGACCAACATCGTTCCCACATGACCCCACCATCGAGGAGGCCCTATTCGACCATAGCGCGAGAGATTATTGCAACAAGGAGACAAGCCACCCACCATCGTTCCCACACGAGCCCACCATCAAGGAGGCCCTATCCGGCCATAGCGCAAGCGATTACTAGTGAGAACCTCTGTGAGAACACAAGCCCACCAACAATGCTACCAAACTCGTTGAGAACCTCTGCATTTTAATTTTTCTAGGGTAATTTTATATGTCAAAATGGTTTGTTTATGCGTGAGCGATTCTTTGGACACGATTTTGGGGTTCTAATATAGGATGGGGGTTCTGATTTAGGGCCCATGGAAATTCCAACTACAAGGGTAGTCATATCTCCTCCTTCGTCCATGTCATCTTTCCTATATAAATGAGCCACACTTTCTTGCAAAATAGTTGGAGGAACTATGTCCAGAAGCTTGAGACTCTGAAAAACAAAAGTCCTATCCAGAACTTCGTTTTGCCATTGTTGACATTGTCTTCAGTTCTGTTACTAGTTTACCAAGTAACTCAAAGAAAAATATATGTTCTCGACACTTGAATTAAATTCTAGACTCCTTTCTTATTCCAATAGCATTACTGTGTGCAGAATGATCAATTCCATATACAAACCGTAATGATTTTAATGTTTCATGTAGCATTGCTAGGTACTGAAGCATTGTATCATCTAATGTACGAATAAGTGCCTCTGCTTCGAAACTCCTTGTCAAACTTATGTACCTATCAATAGCTACTTCAAGTAAGGTAGTCACTTGTGGAATAAATTCTTCCATCCTCCTTACTGTCTCACTAAGATAAACTCCTTAAACACCCACACAACGAGGAACAACTCCTTGCAAGTTTAGATAAATAATCTCAGCCAAAAGAATTACATGTTCCAATTCACCATACCTCTGTTTATAACTCTCATATGGTGAATAAAAAACCCTTAAAGTATTTTCCAAAACTGTTATATCAGCAACTGCAAACAAGTGATTAATATTTCTAGCAAAAGCTCCAGTCATATTATGCAATTTAATTAATGTCTCAAGATTTTTAGTCTTAACTCCAATACTTCTTAAGGTCTCTCCAGGTGATAAATGCGATAAGACTCCTATCAAAGTCCTTATTCCAATCGAGGCTTCCCCAAGTGTACCATCAATATGAGAAACAAAGCTCGCAGATATCATTGACATTGTCTCAATCAACAAATTTGGTACTAGCAATTTATACTCTAGAAATGCAGTCATGCACCATTTCTATTCTTGCTCCAGCTCCATGTAGACCACCTCGACCTCTTCTTATTTCACCATATCCACCTCTTCTTATATAGTCACCAACCCCTCTTCACTTTATGTGCACTCTCAAGTGCCTTTCCCCCTTTGATGAGAACATCTTGTGTGGAACCTACTCCAATACCCACCATGATTGCAGTGGGTGTTGCAAGGACCAAAACACATGGACAAGCTATAACCATGACAGATATGCCAAACTGAAGAGCAAGCTCAAACTCATCCATGGAAGAAGGGATCCAATACTTGGGGTATGAACCAATATTTCCTGCTACAAACCATGCTAGCCAGGTAGTAAAGGAGATCACAATAACCTACAAAACAATGAACAAAGGTAACCATGCTTAGTTTCAAAAGCATAATTCCACATGAGCTAGGTTCAGCCAAACTGCCAAAGGCTCATTTTTTACTTAACTGTGGAAGAATAAGAACTTTGAAATCTAAGGACATATGACTCATCTGTTGAAGAAAGAACTAAAGAAAATAAGGCAATGTACTTTTAATTTCCTGTATGTACGAAATCACTAAAGAAAATAATGCATGCAAGGTAAAAATGACACTAAAACAAGTGTGTTGAAGTAAGCAAGTGCATTTTCATATGCACCAAAACTTATAGATAGTTGCAGTTCACATATTTTGATAGAATATACATGTGGGGGTTTGAAGCCCCATTCTTGTTTATCAGGGCTTCTCAGGTCTCATCCACCCCCTTCCTTGAACATGGGTGCACCATTTCTTATGTACTTAGTTTAGTCACAGTTGGGATGTACTTCAAATTTTAACACCCATATATATGTATATGAGACTGATTATGTCATATTAATATATCCCGGCCATGGTTTCTTGCACGATGTTGTATTCGAGACTTCTTCATTGTCTCACTATTTATATCATGAGTTATCTCAACGAGTATGGGTATGCCTACCTTGTCCCATTGAGATCATGTAGCTCACCACCTTGTGACCCTTTTGTTGACAAGTAATTTTTTGTAGCCTCTTTGATGGTTGCGCCTCTATTTTTTTCCCGTGGCATTTTTATTTGTGACATGGATATGGATATTTATTTTGTGCCTCTATTTTTTTCCTAGCAGTACTGCACATATAGTAATCTATCAAGAAATTGTTTCTTTGCTTAAAACCTCTTTCTCTTTCCCATAGCTAGTTTTCATCGAAGTTGAAATTCTTGCATTTCATTTTCCTCTTGCATGGTTTAAAGAGTCGAGTCAAAATGCCATCAGTTTCACGACCACTCCTTTGAGTAATAATAGCCTAAAATCAAGCGCTAATTAAAATTTATCTAGCAACTTTTCTAGGGCTCTTCAAACCCATCTTAGCTTAGGTGTAGAGCTTTGGAATAGGATTGTGAGAATAACTTTCCAAAGCTGCTAAACAAACATAAAGCATTAAGTTAGGGAGTGAAATCCAGTTGCTATATCACTGACTTTGGTAAGGCCTTCTAACACAAGGGTCAATCACAAGGTCGCATTGGGGCCCTCAGAGCAATCAACTATGCTTTGTTGGTCTTGGTGTCGACTGTCGACTGTCCCCCCTCTGCTTTGGTATAGTAGGTGGTACCATAGAGGCCATAATCTTTTAGACTTCCTACACAAGGTGACAACACAGAGAAGGTGTTGTTGTACCTGGGATCAACATTGGTTAGAATCACTCGGACTCCTTGGAGGGTTGTCCACTGCTCGGTGAGGTAACTTGCACTAGGGCGTTAATTCGTTAAGCAGGTTGTCAACGTAACTTTCCCACCCACCGAAACTCAACCCCTTCTCGCATCAATTCTGCGATGTTGGATTCCATCACCAACTAGCGCTTCTTTGTGAGAAGGTTTGTTTGCATGCTTGACTCCTAGATTAATTAGAGTGTGTTGTTTTTTCTCCTTAGTTGGCCTTAGGATTGAGTTTGTCTCTAATGGCATCAGTTCAAGGTTAATTCCTCATTTGATTAATACAAAATATGGATACCATGAAAATAAAAGGTAATAAAGAGGTAACAAATAGCTCATACCTAACTTACGTCTTATAATTCTCCAACATTGTTCTTTACACTTAGTGCAACAAACACCAAATGGAATGGTTTACACAAGGTCAATGGAGAATGTTATTGGAAAATTCAAAATATTATCATAAACCCACATCTCACGTATTTGTACATGCACCATAGATTCACAATCTTTCATGAAGAGGTTTGGGAGAAATGCCTCCATGAAAAATTGTCCACATCAGAATTGTCCATGTCCTTGATGGAAATATATAAAATTCCCTTGAATATATTTTAGTCCTTGTCCTGCTTAAAACTCCCGAGGCATGGTTTCGTAAATTGGAACCCTAAATCCAAATGTTGCATTGCTTCTTACTGAGAAAAGCACTAGTTATCGAAATTGATGAAAACAACAACTTACGAGGGGTTGGAACCGAGAGTGAGTGGTGCTCTAGCTAAAATACTATGCCAGGAATCCAACAGAGAATACGGTTCCTTAATCCGAGTCTCGGTTTTCGTTTTATGCCCAGTTGCAAGTCGCATCCCAAACCATTTCAGGGACTCTTAGCCAATTCCCGCTCAGGGCATAAAAGACTAACGAAGCAACATTTTTGAGTTCCGTGAGATGTTGCAAGCTTGTTTAGGCATGGACTAGGTGACCAAATTATCCATCCGCTCCTAAGGCATGGTTTCGTAAATTGGCCCCTTAATCTAAATGCTGCATTGCTTCAAACTGAGCAAAACACTAGTTCTCAAAATCAATGATTAAAGCAACTTCTGAGGCATGGCACCCATGAGTGAGGGGTTCTCTAGATGAAATCCTATCACAGTAATCCATCGGAGTCGACGATTCCTTAATCCGAGTCTCGATATTCGTTATATGCCCAGTTGCAAGTCGCATCCCAAACCATTTCGGGGACTCTTGGCCAATTTCTCCTCAGGGCATAAAAACCTAACGGAGTAGTATTTTTGAGTTCCGTGAGATGCTGCAAGATTTTGTAGGCATGGACTAGGTGACTATATTTTCCATCTTCTCCTGAGGCATGGTTTCATAAACTGGACCCCTAAATCCAAATGTTGCATTGCTTCTTACTGAGCAAAGCAATATTATCAAAATTGATG
This sequence comes from Picea engelmannii, assembly GCA_009831015.1. Lineage (NCBI taxonomy): Eukaryota > Viridiplantae > Streptophyta > Pinopsida > Pinales > Pinaceae > Picea > Picea engelmannii. The sequence goes on from ML786125.1 coordinate 344,578, forward strand.
AAAAAAACTACTTCCGAGGGGTTGGAAGTGGGAGTGAGGGGTGCTCTAGCTAAAATTCTATGCTAGGAATCCATCAGAGTCGACAATTCCTCAATCTGAGTCTCATTTTTCATTTTATGCCCAGTTGCAAGTCGCATCCCAAACCATTTCGGGGACTCTTGGCAATTCATCCTCAAGGCATAAAATTCTAACAAAGCAACATTTTTGAGCTCCATGGAATTCTGCATGCTTATTTAGGCATGGAGTAGGTGACCACATTATCCATCCACTCCCGAGGCATGGTTTCATAAATTGGACCCCTAAATCCAAATGTTGCATTGCTTCTTACTGAGCAAAGCACTAGTTATCGAAATCGATGAAAAAAACAACTTCCGAGGGGTTGGAACCGGGAGTGAGGGGTGCTCTAGCTAAAATCCTATGCCAGGAATCCAACAGAGATGACGGTTCCTCAATCCGAGTCTCGGTTTTCATTTTATGCCTAGTTGCAAGTCGCATCCCAAACTATTTTGGGGACTCTTGGCCGATTCCCACTCGGGGCATAAAAGACTAACGAAACAACATTTTTGAGTTCCATGAGATGTTCCAAGCTTGTTTAGGCATGGACTAGGTGAACAAATTATCCATCTGCTCCCGAGGCATGGTTTCGTAAATTGGCCCCTTAATCCAAATGTTGCATTGCTTCAAATTGAGCAAAACACTAGTTCTCAGAATCAATGATTAAAGCAACTTCTGAGGCATGGCACCCATGAGTGAGGGGTGCTCTAGACGAAATCTTATCCCAGTAATCCATTGGATTCGATGGTTCCTTAATCTGAGTCTCGATATTTGTTATATGTCCAGTTGCAAGTCGCATCCCAAACCATTTCGGGGACTCTTGGCCAATTGCTCCTCAGGGCATAAAAACCTAACGGAGCAACATTGATGAGTTTGGTGAGATGCTGGAAGATTGTTTAGGCATGGAATAGGTGACTATATTTTTCATCTGCTCCCGAGGCACAATTTCATAAATTGGACCCCTAAATCCAAATGTTGCATTGCTTCTTACTGATCAAAGCACTAATTATCGAAATCGATGAAAAAAACTACTTCCAAGGGGTTGGAACTGAGAGTGAGGGGTGCTCTAGCTAAAATCCTATGCTAGGAATCCATCAGAGTCGACAATTCCTCAATCCGAGTCTCAGTTTTTTGTTTTATGCCCAGTTGCAAGTCGCATCCTGAACCATTTCGGGGACTCTTGGCCAATTCATGCTCATGGCATAAAAGACTATCTGAGCAACATTTTTGAGTTCCATGAGATGTTGCAAGCTTGTTTAGGCATGGAATAGGTGACCAAATTATCCATCCCATCCTGAGGCATGGTTTCGTAAATTGGCCCCTTAATCCAAATGATGCATTACTTCAAACTGAGCAAAACACTAGTTCTCAAAATCAATGATTAAAGCAATTTCTGAGGCATGGCACCCATGAGTGAGGGGTGCTCTAGATGAAATCCTATCAAAGTAATCCATCAGATTCGACAGTTCCTTAATACGAGTCTCAATATTCGTTATATGCCCAGTTGCAAGTCACATCCCAAACCATTTTGGGGACTCTTGGCCAATTGCTCCTCAGGGCATAAAAACCTAACGAAGCAACATTTTTGAGTTCCGTGAGATGCTGCAAGATTGTTTAGGCATGTAATAGGTGACTATATTTTCCATCTGATTCTGAGGCATGATTTCATAAATTGGACCCCTAAATACAAATGTTGCATTGCTTCTTACTGAGCAAAGCACTAATTATCAAAATCGATGAAAAAAACTACTTCCAAGGGGTTGGAACTGGGAGTGAGGGGTGCTCTAGCTAAAATCCTATGCTAGGAATCCATCGGAGTCAACAATTCCTCAATCTGAGCCTCAGTTTTTGTTTTATGCCCAGTTGCAAGTCGCATCCCAAACCATTTCGGGGACTCTTGGCAATTCATCCTCAGGGCATAAAATCCTAACAGAGCAACATTTTTGAGCTCCATGGGATTCTGCATGTTTGTTTAGGCATGGACTAGGTGACCACATTGTCCATCCACTCCCGAGGCATGGTTTTGTAAATTGGACCCCTAAATCCAAATGTTGCATTGCTTCTTACTGAGCAAAGCACTAGTTATCGAAATCGATGAAAAAAACAACTTCTGAGGGGTTGGAACCGGGAGTGAGGGGTGATCTAGCTAAAATCCTATGCCAGGAATCCAATAGAGATGATGGTTCTTCAATCCGAGTCTCAGTTTTCATTTTATGCCCAGTTGCAAGTCGCATCCCAAACCATTTCGGGGACTCTTGGCCAATTCCCGCTAAGGGCATAAAAGACTAACGGAGCAACATTTTTGAGTTCCATGAGATGTTCCAAGCTTGTTTAGGCATGGACTAGGTGAACAAATTATCCATCTGCTCCCGAGGCATGGTTTCGTAAATTGGCCCCTTAATCCAAATGCTGCATTGCTTCAAACTGAGCAAAACACTAGTTCTCAGAATCAATGATTAAAGCAACTTTTGAGGCATGGCACCCATGAGTGAGGGGTGCTCTAGATGAAATCCTATCCCAATAATCCATCAGATTTGATGGTTCCTTAATCCGAGTCTCGATATTCGCTATATGCCCAGTTGCAAGTCGCATCCCAAACCATTTCGGGGACTCTTGGCCAATTGCTCCTCAGGGCGTAAAAACCTAACGGAGCAACATTTTTCAGTTTCGTGAGATGCTACAAGATTGTTTAGGCATGGGCTAGGTGACTATATTTTTCATCTGCTCCCAAGGCACGGTTTCATAAATTGGACCCCTAAATCCAAATGTTACATTGCTTCTTACTAATCAAAGCACTAATTATTGAAATCGATGAAAAAAACTACTTCCAAGGGGTTGGAACTGGCAGTGAGGGGTGCTCTAGCTAAAATCCTATGCTAGGAATCCATCGGAGTCGACAATTCCTCAATCTAAGTCTCAGTTTTCATTTTATGCCTAGTTGCAAGTCGCATCCCAAACCATTTCGGGGACTCTTGGCCAATTCCCGCTCAGGGCATAAAAGACCAACCGAGCAACATTTTTGAGTTCCATGACATGTTGCAAGCTTGTTTAGGTATGGAATAGGTGATCAAATTATCCATTCACTCCTGAGGTATGGTTTCGTAAATTGGCCCCTTAATCCAAATGATGCATTACTTCAAACTGAGCAAAACACTAGTTCTCAAAATCAATGATTAAAGCAACTTTTGAGGCATGGCACCTGTGAGTGAGGGGTGCTCTAGATGAAATCCTATCCAAGTAATCCATCAAATTCGACAGTTCCTTAATATGAGTCTCGATATTCGTTATATGCCCAGTTACAAGTCCCATCCCAAACCATTTCGGGGATTCTTGGCCAATTGCTCCTCAGGGCATAAAAACCTAACGGAGCAACATTTTTGAGTTCCTTGAGATGCTGCAAGATTGTTTAGGGATGGACTAAGTGACTATATTTTCCATCAGCTCCCGAGGCACGGTTTCATAAATTGGACCCCTAAATCCAAATGTTGCATTGTCTCTTACTGAGAAAAGCACTAATTATCGAAATCAATGAAAAAAACTACTTCCAAGGGGTTGGAACTGGGAGTGAGGGGTGCTCTAGCTAAAATCCTATGCTAGGAATCCATCGGAGTCGAAAATTCCTCAATCTGAGTTTCAATTTTCATTTTATGCCAGTTGCAAGTCGCATCCCAAACCATTTCGGGGACTCTAGGCAATTCATCCTCAGGGCATAAAATTCTAACAGAGCAACATTTTTGAGCTCCATGGGATTCTGCATGCTTGTTTAGGCATGGACTAGGTGACCACATTGTCCATCTTCTCCTAAGGCATGGTTTCATAAATTGAACCCCTAAATCGAAGTGTTGCATTGCTTCTTACTGAGCAAAGCACTAGTTATCGAAATCGATGAAAAAAACAACTTCCGAGGGGTTGGAACCGGGAGTGAGGGGTGATCTAGCTAAAATCCTATGCCAAGAATCCAACAGAGACGATGGTTCCTCAATACGAGTCTCGTTTTTTGTTTTATGCTCAGTTGCAAGTCGCATCCCAAACCATTTCGGGGACTCTTGACCAATTCCCGCTCAGGGCATAAAAGACTAACAAAGCAACATTTTTGAGTTCAGTGAGATGTTGCAAGCTTGTTTAGGCATGGAATAGGTGACCAAATTATCCATCCACTCTGGAGGCATGGTTTCGTAAATTGGCCCCTTAATCCAAATGTTGCATTGCTTCAAACTGAGCAAAACACTAGTTCTCGAAATCAATGATTAAAGCAACTTCTGAGGCATGACACCCGTGAGTGAGGGGTGCTCTAGATGAAATCCTATCCCAGTAATCCATCGGATTCAATGGTTCCTTAAGCCGAGCCTCAATATTCGTTATATGCATAGTTGCAAGTCGCATCCCAAACCATTTCGGGGACTCTTGGCCAATTGCTCATGAGGGCATAAAAACCTAACGGAGCAACATTTTTGAGTTCCGTGAGATGCTGCAAGATTGTTTAGGCATGGACTAGGTGACTATATTTTCCATCTGCTCTCGAGGCATGGTTTCATAAATTGGAACCCTAAATCCAAATGTTGCATTGCTTCTTACTAAGCAAAGCACTAATTATTGAAATCGATGAAAAAAACTACTTCCGAGGGGTTGGAACTGGGAGTGAGGGGTGCTCTAGCTAAAATCCTATGCTAGGAATCCATCGGAGTCGACAATTCCTCAATCTAAGTCTCAGTTTTCATTTTATGCTAAGTTGCAAGTCGCATCCCAAACCATTTCGGGGACTCTTGGCAATTCATCCTCAGGGCATAAAATCCTAACAGAGCAACATTTTTGAGCTCCATGGGATTCTGCATGCTTGTTTAGGCATGGAATAAGTGACCACATTGTCAATCTGGTCCCGAGGCATGGTTTCGTAAATTGGACCCCTAAATCCAAATGTTGCATTGCTTCTTACTGAGCAAAGCACTAATTATCGAAATTGATGAAAAAAACAACTTCCGAGGGGTTGGAACCAGAAGTGAGGGGTGCTCTAGCTAAAATCCTATGCCAGGAATCCAACAGAGATGACGGTTCCTCAATTCGAGTCTCGGTTTTTGTTTTATGCCTATTTGCAAGTCTCATCCCAAACTATTTCAAGGACTCTTGGCCAATTCCCGCTCAGGGCATAAAAGACTAACCGAGAAACATTTTTGAGTTCCGTGAGATGTTGTAAGCTTGTTTAGGCATGGTCTAGGTGACCAAATTATCCATCCACTCTTGAGGCATGGTTTCATAAATTGGCCCCTTAATCCAAATGATGCATTGCTTCAAATTGAGCAAAACACTAGTTCTCGAAATCAATGATTAAAGAAACTTCCGAGGCATGGCACCTGTGAGTGAGGGGTGCTCTAGATGAAATCCTATCCCAGTAATCCATCGGAGTCGATGGTTCCTTAATCCGAGTCTCGATATTCGTTATATGCCGAGTTGGAAGTCGCATCCCAAACCATTTCGGGGACTCTTGGCCAATTGCTCCTCAGGGCATAAACCTAACGGAGCAACATTTTTGAGTTCTGTGAGATGCTGCAAGATTGTTTAGGCATGAAATAGGTGATTATATTTTCCATCTGCTCCCGAGTCATGGTTTCATAAATTGGACCCCTAAATCCAAATGTTGCATTGCATCTTACTGAGAAAGGCACTAATTTTCGAAATCGATGAAAAAAACTACTTCCAAGGGGTTGGAACTGGGAGTGAGGGGTGCTCTAGCTAAAGTCCTATGCTATGAATCTATCGAAGTCGACAATTCCTCAATCCGAGTCTCAGTTTTCATTTTATGCCCAGTTGCAAGTCACATCCGAAACCATTTCGGGGACTCTTGGTAATTCATCCTCAGGGCATAAAATCCTAACAGAGCATGATTTTTGAGCTCCATGGGATTCTGCATGCTTGTTTAGGCATTGACTAGGTGACTACATTGTCCATCTGCTCCCGAGGCATGGTTTCTTAAATTGGACCCCTAAATCCAAATGTTGCATTGCTTCTTACTGAGCAAAGCACAAGTTATTGAAATTGATGAAAAAAACAACTTCCGAGGGGTTGGAACCGGGAGTGAGGGGTGATCTAGCTAAAATCCTATGCAAGGAATCCAACAGAGATGACAGTTCCTCAATCTGAATCTCATTTTTCGATTTATGCCCATTTGCAAGTCGCATCCCAAACCATTTCAGGGACTCTTGGCCAATTCCCACTTAGGGCATAAAAGACTAATGGAGCAACATTTTTGAGTTCCATGAGATGTTGCAAGCTTGTTTAGGCATGGACTAGTTGACCAAATTATCCATCCACTCCTGAGGCATGGTTTTGTAAATTGGCCCCTTAATCCAAATGATGCATTGCTTCAAACTGAGCAAAACACTAGTTCTCGAAATCAATGATTAAAGCAACTTCCGAGGCATGGCACCCATGAGTGAGGGGTGTGTTGATGGGTCTTAAATCCCTTGATTCAACAACAGGAACCAAACCCACCACCGAGGCCCAAATAGACACTGCAACGTTTGAGATGGAATGGTTCTCCAGATCTTGTGATCCGACCAATTTATCGATGGACTTTGCGTTTTCTTGTGACGACTCTCCCTTCAGGTAGGATTGTTCTTTTCTGTATTTTCCTCTTGGGTGGGACTATTTTGAGAGATGCAAGCCAATATAAGTCAACTTGACAAGTAACAAGATTGAATTTCAACTACTGGGAAGAGGCTGAGCTTGGAATAACCCGCTGCTCAAACATGCAGACAATGAGTCTATGCCAAAGGGCCTAGTACTAATACATTAACCAAATGAACATCGAATTAATGTCTGAGAAAAACTAATTAACTAAAAGAAAATAGATATGTAATCAAGATCACGGTAAGCAAAATAATTCATCTACCATAACATTCATCACATAACAACACAACGATTTATCTTCATCATTAAAGCAAAGAATATCAAAACATTGCACCAGATAACTTGACAACATAATCAATTACTCTTACTCATTTACTGCGTCATTCATGAAACAGGATAGGAAGTAGTTCTTCTCCAAGTCCAATTATACACATATGATGAAAATAGTCTGTCTTTGGTCGAGAAAGACTTCTCTATTCATAGCAGTCTCAAAATAATTCTTAACAACCAAAAAAAGAACGAGTTCTTACAACAACCATTGACCTTTGACTAATCGGTTGATGTCTCTATTTATAATATAAAATTCAACCAAAATTAATGGCTAAGTATAGTTTGAACCAAACAAAAATTTCCACGTGGTGCGGTCATCCAACAATTTGTTTAACAGTTCATCTGGGATATTTCTTGAAACATATGACTTTCTTCATATTTAGACCAGCTGATAAACAAATCTTCATAGGTTTGGGCCTATGGGAACCTGTGCTGTTCCATTGGGGTGGCATATACTCCTATGATATCTACTGCATGTGTTTGTTACTTTACCAAACTGGCATTTAGTAGTTGCAACATGGTCCGGGCTCTTATTGGCTGTTCCACGAATTGTTGCACTTGTCCCGGCTTTGCATCGACTATCTTTGCACATTCTTCGACCCAAAGTGAGTCTTGTATGGAGTGTGTCTTGAACACATTGCTCAGGTTAGTAAATTCATTGTGGGTGTCAAATTCGGGGAGACCGATATTTTTCATCACTTTATTAATTTTACCCCAATGTTTCTGGAAATTGGCCCATTGCTCTTGGATTTATCAGTGTGGGTACTGGGTCATCTTCGCCCAATATTCGGTAGAGGTCTTCATGTGGTCGAGACTACTTTTGCCAACCAGCCGAATGCCGTGATTTTCCTTTTCTCGACCCTGCTAGACTACCTCAATGTATTTGAGTCTCTCTACTACTTGCTGTGCCTTTTCGTGCCACCTCTCTATTTCTTTGCAAGTCGCGAGTGCCATGAGAGTATCCTCCTGGAACTCAACTATGTTCTTGGTTAATAGGTGCCTTTCCTTCTTGAACTCATTATAAACTCAGTTGAACTCACCCTTTAGATACACAATGGTCTGTGTAGCTCCTTTATAGTATTTGACAAGATGGCGCAGGTGTTCGAGCTCTTTCAGGGTGTTGACTAGTTCCTTTTCATCTCTTTTGGCTCTATCCTAAGCGACATCTAAGAGGGATTTTCCTACGTCGATTAGTTCGTACGTGTGAGCATCTGCAGTGATGATTAAGTTCTCCTCTGTGGTAACCACGATGGATTGATCCAAAGTGATCTTTCACCTTTTTGCAGTCCTTTGAACAATGGCCTTCCTCTTTTGATCATAGGAGATCACATAGATGTCTGCTACTTCGTCTACCGGTTCTGGTCTCTGTTGATCTCCCCATGTGAGGCTGTTTCTTAGGCTACCCACGGTGTATATTTTCTTGGGAGTGGGCTCTCGAACATCTTCGCTCTGTTTTGTAGATCCGACCTCTACTTGTCGCTCATTGGGGATTTGAATATTGGGCACAATGGAGGCATCGGGTACAGACTCATTGCTTACTTGCTCATCGGCCATATAACTGCCGATTTCCTTTTGTGGAGGTTCATCACTCAGACCAACTTTTGCTTCCTGTTTGTCGGTCTCTCTTGTGTCGAGGCCACCTTTGGACCATATTTCATGTTGTAAGACCTTCTTGTCTTGGACCTCGAGCTCAGGGGAAGTGTTTTTCTCGAGACCTTTCTCCTCTTGGACTCGCACCAGGGTGCCGTGAGCAGGTTCCAGACTCCCATCATCACTGTAAATATGTATAAGAGTGCTCGAGGGATTGGGCGCTTGTGTCTCTATCAAGACCTGGCCTGTCTCTGGTTGAGTTGTCCCTCCTTCTGAAGTATCGATCAACAATGTTGTGGATTCAGGGTTGCCTAACCCATGGGCGTTATCGGGGACTGTGGACCCAAGATCGTTCGACTTTAGTAGGACACTTTCGACAGTAGTTGAAATTGCAGGTCTTATGAAAAGATATGGGTCATCCCGCATCCGTTTCATCAACAACTCGGTTTGCTGATATAACAACATACCCCTTTCTTGTGCAGCTTGATATTCAGGGAAATCCCTAATCGGTACCAGGGATATAGGGTAAACTGTCGATGCCTCGATGTCTTCCTGGGGATCACCTATTTCTTCGATGGATTCAGATGCTGCAGTTCCTTCCTGAGCCTGAATAATTTCTTGAGCTGTCTGCTCCAAAGACATCGATTGTTCTTCCAAACTCATAGCTTTGAATCTGGTCGTTCGGGGATTATCCCTTCTTGACTCCACTTCATTCCAGTCTTGAGCGTTCTCAGTGAAAATTTCATCTTCGAACTGGTCATGGGCATAAGGCCAACAAGATGACACCTACGATGCGTGCTATAGGACCAGGCCCTTGGGATCATGTTTGCGGAATCGACCATTTTGGAACTGAAATTCTAATTGACCTAGCCCGAGTTGCTTAGCATGAGCGATGTCCTTGACCATGTAGAAGCCAATATGAAACCCAAATGGTATGAAGGCCCGCTTTTTATCTTTTACTAGAGTTGCATTGTATCCTTGCAAGATGGTATGATAGAAAATCTCCCCTAACACTAGCCGGTCGGGAACATAAATGGGTAATAAGTGGGGTGCCCCCGTGGCGCCGAAAACCCTGATGTAGGTTTCTCTCTCATCTAAATACTAGTGACCAATTTTGGCTACAACCTTCTTTGCTTCATCTGACAACCTAGGGCATTCTTTCCTGAATAGAAAGGAAGAAATGCACGTAATAAACTGATCACAGATAATAGTATAGGACTTCTTGTACCTGTTTTCCCATAAGATGCTGAAATATATATGGACTGGGAGCTCCAAAGAGTGCCAATGTAGGTTCATCCTAGCGAAAGCGTTCCTGGCGCAGACAGTGTCTAACAAATATGAAGCCATGTAAAAAGAGGGAGTGTCTCCTTCCTTTGGCACCCGCGCTTGCCTTATGTAGGTGCTTAACTGTTTGGAGATGATGTCACCCCAATTGAAGCTCGTGCCCAAAATGGCGACTGTATAAGCTAGAGGCATCCAAGCCTCTGAGAACTGGGAGCAATCCTTTTCTCCATGTAAAGTGCAAAGTAGAGCAATGAGATACATGTATGGTTCCCTGAGGTTGATCGTCGGGTACCATCCGACAGTCCGATTAGTGAATTTTTTGTCTTCCCTCCACCATGACGCCATGATCTTGTTGGTTTCATGTGATGCATAGAAACTTAGAACGAAATCAGTGCTCAGCTTTAGCTCAGGCTCCTTGAGCTTGTAGTAACTCTAAACCTCCGATGGCAGGAAGACCCCTATGCATTCGCCGTTATCATCATTAATCAAGCATTTTTTTGCATCAGTGTGGTCAATAAGCTACTTCAGGAGCTCAATGCAAGGAAATATGGGAGACCGTCTTGCCACCATATGCAGATAAGCCTTACGAATATTGGGGAGGACCTCGTCATTGAGCTTCCTCATATCAGGATCGCTGTGCGGGGTATATTCGAGGGGTTCTTCTTTCTTGAGTTTCTTGAACACTTCTTCCCAGCGAGGAAAAGTTGTCTTGGCTCCAATACTTGCCTCCATGTCTCCGAAAGATGGGGGCTGGACAAAGAGGCTCCTTGGTGATTGTCTTAATGAACGTCACTAGCTTGGAAGCGAACTCTAATTGTCTCACAACTGCTGGGGAGGAGCCTTCTCCTACTTTTGATTCTTGTAGCTTAGGGGCTCTCGGTGATTTCCTGGTGGAAGGCTTCTTTGGAGGCATTGTTCCTGCAATTTAAAATGCCTATTGAACATGTGTACATAGTAGCGTTGGGTGCAGACATATAACAATGGAATGTAAGGAAACCATTAGCGGATACATACCTGTAATGCTTGCTAAGATAATTGCTTAATACTCACAGAACTTTGGGCGTTTCTTCTAGGTTGTTGGCTTCACTCTTCTATTTGTTCTGAGTTTCTTGCTGCGCAGAATGGGATCATGCACAATGACTCGAACATGATATAACTGGAGAGGTAATACTAGTCATATCAATCAATTAATATGAGCAATGAATGTAAATTCAAAATAAATTACCCTCGGATTTCTGCAGATAAACCTTAACTGGTTGACAACAGAGGCATGGAAGAAGATGCACTGTATCGATGGGTTTAACAGATCCTTTTGATTCGCACATGAATGAGTAACTAATGCACGATCTATGATTTATTTATCAGCTTTGAATGTGGTGTATCTGACACATACAGAGGTAAAATGTCTCGTCACGTCACATCACCCCGACGTAGGGGTCGGGGATCGATTACTATCTGAGTGCATACTTATATTGATATTCCCTTGATAGAACCTCTGATGCCGATGATATCGGGGTTGGTAATCAGGGGAAAAAAGGGTACACAACTTCTTGACGATCCTTCACTTTATGAGCCTTTATCGTTGAAAATTGTTTTGGGCATCGGCGGTCGACGATGTTTACTCCTTACCTCTGTGCGGTGCTTACTATTACACTTTTCTGCCAAAACTGAATGGATCGGTCTTCGGCGAAATCCTTCCTGGGACTGTTTGTAGGAAAGAAACGCTTTCATCGGCCGACGCCGATGAAGGTTGGTACTCGGCTATTTTGACTTTCTAAATGATTTTTGCCATCTTACAACTTTTACCGATGCCGAACCTTTGAAGCACATCGGGGAAACTTCTGGGTCGCCGATTCCTTGAGTGGTTGTCAAGTCCCCTTTATGGTTAAGATGACTCTTCATTGCAAGTTCAAGTAAACTTTAATTAGTTCATTTAGGAAACATATAAGATAAGCGAAGGTATCAGTTTCGTAACTTAAGTGAGGACAGTCGATGCAAAAAATTGAGTGGTACCCAAAAAGAAAAAGTCGTAGACCTTTTTAGGGTGTGTTGAGTGCTCAACAAATGGTGATTCATTGGGCGAATGCAAAATCTCTGGTTCATAACAGGCACACATTTATTCATACCTATATGTATTACACAATTTTATTTATTTATTTATTTTTATTTTTTATTTATTAATGAAAGTATCGTTTTAGGGTTTGGCCATTCACTGGGAGGGCATCAGGTTCCCCTCTCAGATTCTGCAATCGATAGGTACCTGCCCCGATTTTCTCGGCCACTTGGAAAGGTCCCAACCATAGGCTTTGAAACTTAGAATGTTTTTCCTTTGGTTCGTTTGCTTTTTCCCACTTCACCACTAAGTCTCCTACCTCAAAGTTCTTTTCTTTAGCCTTATGTTTATCAAACCATCGTTTCACTATCTGTTGGTGAGCTAGGAATTTCGACCTAGCCTTTTCTCTCTGTTCTTCTAGCATGAACATAGTGTCGATTCTCTGTTGCATGGCCAATGATGGTTCCTCATTGGAGTCTTGGTCCAATTGGAGAGATGGTAGATAAAGTCCGTTTGGGAGGATGGCTTCCTATCCGTAGACCAAAAAGTATGGGGAATTCCCTACAACTTCCTTGGGTGTGACTCTATCGGCCCATAGAGAGTTATGGAGTTGGTTGTGCCAATTTATTTATTTATCTGTAACCGTCTTCTTCAGTATTCTTATCAGGTTCTTATTAGTTGACTCCGCCATACCGTTTCCCCGAGGGTAGTAATTTGTAGAGTACTTGATCATGATCCCTTTGTCAAGAGCAAACTCTGTTAACAGGGTAGAAGAAAAGTAAGCTACATTATCAAAGACCAGAACAGAGGGGACAAACCTTGTGATCAGGCGTTGTTCTATAAATTGGATTACTACCTTCTCGTTTACATGAGTCAAAGGAATGGCCTCTACCCATCTCGTGAAATAGTCGGTAGCAGTAAGAATGTACTTGTGGAGTTTTGAAGAACTAGGAGTAATTTCTCCTATGATATCCAACCCCCATTGCTCAAAAGGCATGGAGACAGTCACGGGCTTAAGTGGGATTGCTGCCCTTTTCTCCTTTCCAACACTTATTTGAAAAATCTTACAGTTCCTAGCGTGAGTATGAGCATCTTTAAACAAGGTGGGCTAGTAATAGACAACTCTCAGAATATTATGGGCGGTGGTGTTTCCTGCAAAGTGTTCTACGACGGGGCCGTCATGGAGTTCCTTCAACACCTTGTCAGTGTCTTGTCGTTCGAGACATATCAATAGTACCCCATCATAATTGATCCGGAAGAGCACCGAATTTATAACGTGATACTGTGAAGATTTCAATCTCAGGGCTCTCCTTTCCCTAGGATTGAGGTTCTCGGGACAAGATCCGTGATGTAAAAGATAAGCTAAATCCTTGTACCAGGAGTCTTGTCTTGGGGAGATGTATGCTACTTCGTTGCACAATAGCATCATTTCGTTCTCCCACTCGGGATCTTCATTTGCTTGATCCTGTGCTTCGGCTGCAAGCTTACACAAACCTTGTCCTCTTACTAGCTTGGCAGGTTTTATATCTAGATCAAATTCCTGGACTACTGCCATCCAGTTCCCCCTTCTTTCACCCATTTCTTGTTGGGTAAACAGGGATCAGACAACAGGGTGCGGTACAATCACCTTAGTGTGATTCTTGAGAATGTAGGACCTGAAATGTTTTACTGCCTTATAGACCACGTAGGCCTGTTTGTCTATGGAGGGATAATTGAGCTCGACTCCTTGAAGATTAGTACTCATAAAGGACACTGGGGCTTCATTTTTTTCATCGTCCTTCTGGGTTAAAACCACCGCTAGCGATTGGTCAGAGGCAAAAGTATAAAGGGAAAAGTCTCTATTAAAATCGAGACTTCGCAACATCGGAGCCCGGGATATGGCGGCTTTGATATCGTTGAAAGAATTTTTTTGCTCATCATCCCACTTAAATTTGGCATCCTTGTGAATCATCTTTTGTAAAGGTTTGATAATTTCGGCAAAATCGGGAGTGAATTTTCTCACAAAATTGATTTGCCCGAAAAAGGACTGCATGGATTTATTGTTATGGGGTAGCGGGAGTTGGTCTATGGCCTTAATCCTTTCCGGATCTATGTGAATCCCTTCTCGATATATAATATGACCTAACAAATTACCTTCCTCGACTCCGAAGATAGTTTTCTTAGGATTTAGCGATATACCGTACTTCCTGCATCTCTAAAAAATATGGGTTAAGTGTTGGATGTGATCTTCCCTATTCTTCAAATATACTGTTACATCATCTAGGTACACCACCACACACTTATTGACAAGTCCCCGAAAAGCCACATCCATGGCCCTTTGGAAGGTTGCTCCTACATTGATTAACCCAAAAGGCATGCGTTTATAAGCGAAGGTTCCCCATTTGGTTCAGAAGGTGGTTTTTAAACGGTCTTCCTCTGAAACCAACACTTGGTTGTAGCTTGAGAAACCATCTAGTAAAGAAAAAACCTTCAAGCCCGACACGGTCTGCAGGAGTTGTTCCATCGGCGGGACGAGATAATTGTCCTTTTCTAAAGCTTTGTCGAGGTTCCAGAAATCTACGCACAATCGGATCTCTCCCGATTTTTTCCTTACTGGGACAAGATTTTCCACCCAGGCGGAATGTCTAACCTGAAAAATTATGTTTGCATCTAAAAGCTTCCTCAATTCCTGATACATGAGGGGTTCCAGGGATGGGTGATACTTTCAGAGTTTTTGCTAGAAAGGTTTCATTTCAGGTTTCAACGGGATGGTGTGTTGAATAATACAGGTGTCGTACATTTTCAAATCCTTATAGGACCACGCAAAAACATCCTGGTATTGCCTGAATAATTTGAGGTAGGACTTCCTCTCTCCATTCGATATAGTTTTTCTGAGATTAACATTCTTTGGGGCCTCTGGAGTCCCAAGATTCACAGTTTCATGGAGGGGACAGGAGCTACTAGTCTTCGCGTTTTTGGGCCCTTTAAAACGATCCTTTAGATCAAACAAACTCTCTAGATTAGCTATCCCCTTTGGGATTGTGTGACCCTTCAATTTTCTGACATCTTTTCCTGCTTGGGGATTAGTTTCAGTTGTTTTCTCATGGAACTCTTCATCATCTATGGCTACATCTTTGAAATTGTTTTGGTTGGTCAAGAAGTTTATGATTTGCTCGTCACCTTCAAAAACTTTGTAATTAGAAATGTTGTTAAACAATTACGGTTTGTAGAGTATCTCTACAGTGAATTAGGAAGCTTCATAATATTCTAAAGGCGACACTCTGGAAGCGACTGTGGCTAAGGAGTCAGAAAGAATGTTCTTTGCTCTAGGTATCATGGTAATATTGAAAGCGTCAAAGCGCTCTATTAGCCTATGCACCTCCTGCTGGTAATTCTTAAGATGAGGAGAATTGCAATGTATAGCGTTCCTCACTTGCCTAACAATAATCTCAGAATCGTCGAAAACCTTCAATTCCTTGACACCCAAATCTATGGATTTTTTTAACCCTTGTACTAAAGCTTCATACTCGGCAGTGTTGTTGGTACATTTGAATTCTAGCCTACATGATAGGAAATAACGTCAGCCTTTAGGATTGATAAGGATACACCCTGCTCCTGACCCTTCTTGTGATTTGGATCCATCAAAGCAGAGGGTCCAAATCTGGGAAAGGCAATCACTCTTTCCTTGTTCTATACTAATTTCTTGCTTACCGATCTCTTGTCCCGTAAGCCTAATCGCAGGATTTTAGCAAAAGAGAGCGTTCCCTATCGGTGTCGACAGTTCCTCTTGAAATATTATTTTGAATTTTTGGGTAAGAGGAATAGTGGACAGTAGAGGAGAAAAGTCCCCGAAGTGGGAATCATAGGAGTAATTTCTCAATACCGGGAAATCGGTAGACGCGGGTTCGTTCGGGGTTTCTAGGTCAGTGAATGTATGCTTCAGATATCTTTCCCTGTTGATTCTGATCATGTTCTTGTATCCTTTTAGTGGTAACCAAAGGTGTGTCCAGTCCATACTAAAATATCCATTCAACTTCTCAGACCAATCCCGACTCATCAACAATCCATATGTCTCTGGGATGCCTACTACAATGATGTCAATTATTTGCACAAAATTAGGATGTGTCGCTATCCTGATCATTACATCTTTGAGTTCTCCCATAACCTTGACTTGGGGTTTTTTCCAGTTGTATGACATGCTTATCACTTTGGAGAGGGACCGCAACCAACTTATTGCAAACTGCCAAGGGCATTACATTAGAAGACGCCCCAGAATCTACCAAACAATTGTGAAGATTCCAGTTGAAGACTTCAAACGTTAGAAGGAAGGGTGGGAAAAAACGTCTCTCCTTCCTTCTTTTAGTGTAGGTATTTACGGTCGGTTTTCTCAACGGATCAGTTGGGGATAGGTTCTTCTGCTGACCATTGCCAGCCGTCGATTCTTTTACAGAGCCCAAAGCTAGCAACAAAAAGTCTTTCTGCTGAGGAATTCTACATATATCCATAACCGATATATTAGCCTTTAGCTTATTTAAATCTTCAACCATGTTGTAATCTAGTTTGGAATATTCCTAGGTATGGATGCTTATAGGCTTCTTACCGGGGGCGAAAGGTATTTTCGGGCGATCGGGGATTAACTTACTTTGCGAGGCTTGGGCAACACCGGTATATTTCGAGCTGGGTTGACCTTTACTACGTGTCTGTGCTACTGAGACTTCTGTGGGTTGTTCCCAAGGCTTAAACAGATCATTCGAAAATGCGATCATGTCGGGATCCCATATCAGCATGGCCGTGTCTTGCGGTGGGTCAACCTCTTCCTGATCGATAATATTTATGGTTGAACTGCTTGACTGTCTAGTCAGGGAGACCTCGTCCAAAAAACAGTTGGCCATCAAATTCATGGCGTGTACCCATTGAGGGCATTCTCTTTCAGAGTGGTTCTCCTGGTGATAAGTACAGAAAGAATCAGATCCAACATTCCCTAGGTCAATGTTTAAGTTGGCTGGGGGAGGTTCAATTGCTTTGAAAGGCTAGTTCCTTTTGAAGAATGACTTTTAGGGCTTTTGGCTTTGGTTTCCCTCCCTCGCACTCCTCTTCATGTCTATGATTTCATTTGACAATTTCTTAACCATGCGTTGTAGGTCTTCTATATCTCCATTACCTTTGTTAGGAGTTTGTTCGGCCGGTTTCCCCGATGGCCTAGTCAAAATGATACCCCTCTCTTTCCTTTCATAATGTAAGAAACTTGTCTCTATCACCTTTCATGTGTTTTGAACATCCACTATCAACATACCAACCATGTTTCTTCTATTTAGCTTGTAGAGCGATTGTGCATTCTTCATTGCTATACTGATCTTGCTTTCTTATCCATGTCGTTTTCTGAGGTTCTTGTTTGTGACTCTGTTGAGGTTCTTTAGGAGGGACTGTCATTCTGCAATTTTTGGCCATGTGTCCAAAATTGTTACATTTGTAACATTCCACTTCAGTGCTAAAAGATTCAAACTAGTTGTAGCTTCTTCTCTGTGTTTCACTAGGTCTTCTTGAATAACCCCTTTGTGTATGGCTCTCAAAGTAGTTATTGTTTCTATTGTTAGCTCTACAATTTACAACTTTATGTCCAAAATTATTACATGCATAACATAAACCAAAAAATATAGTTTGATACCTGGTAGTTGAAGATCTTCTGAAAGGAGGTGCTCTTATGAATCCTTCTTCTTCTCGAGGCCTGTCTATTTGTTGTTGATTCTAAAATCTGAATCTTCTCGGTGGAGGAGTGTCCCTGTAATCTTCCTTGTATATCTTTTTATCCCCTTTGATTGTTTCTGCATAGCTTTTTGGATTTGTTTATTGCTCTGTTGTTTTGGAGCTTGATCCCTTTTCTGTCTGATTGTATCCAAGTCCGGACTTGTCAAGATGAGATTTTTGACTGCTGATAATGTCATCCAAAACTTTTGAGCTATTCTGCATATTTTTCTTTTGAATATCCTTTCTTAGTGTGACAATCTTTGCTTCAAGGTTTCCAATGATCCTGTCCTTTCCTTCTAGCTGTTCTCTGAGTGCTTCTTCAATTCTTTTATCTTCTTCTATTTGAACCTTCAATTTTGTGATCATTTGTTCTAGTTCTTGAGTGTCTTTTTTCTTATCTAGTTCTTCTTGTAGTTTCTTGTTTTTCTTCTTTTCTCTTCTGATAACTTCTATGGCACTCTTTAATTCTTCTCGAAAGTCAACTTCTGCCTCTTCAATTTCTTCTTCATATGCTTCTTCATATTCTTCTTCGGAGTCTTCTACTGCCATGAATAGAACTCTCCCTATTTCACTGTCACTAACTTCATCTTCATCTGATGATGAGATGTATTCTTTGGTGCAAAATCTTTTCTGGAAAACTTTCTTTGTAGTTATTTTACCTTTATATGTTTGTCTTCCTTTTGAGTAACCTTCATCATTTCTCTTTTTCTTATGAGGACATTTGTTAGCAAAATGATCAATACCATCACAATTAAAACAAATTAAAGGAAGCTTACCTCTATACCTACCGTTGGTTCCCTTGTTCAATCTTTTGACGAAGTTGGCCACTTCTTCATCATCTTCCGAGATGTCGCTGCTGCTTCTATATTCTTCTTGTTCCTTTTTATTTTTCTTTGATCTTTTGGATGCTTTGAAGGATGCTTCTTTTACATCTGGATTTTCCTGTTCAGTTCTCATCTCATATGCTGTGAAGATTCCATACAGTTCGTCCATGCTTATCGAGTTTAGATCCGATCTTTCTTTTAGTGTTGATATCTTAGGGTTGAATCTCATAGGAAGAGATCTTAGTACCTTTTGAACTATTACAGATTCTTCGATTTCTTCTCCCAATCCTATGATTGCATTCACTGTTTCATCGACTCGTAAGAAGTACGTTGCGATATCTTCATTTTCCTTCATTTTTAGTTGTTTGAACTGACCCCTGTAAGTTTGAAGCTTTGCTGCTTTGACTTTTGAATCTCCTTCATAAATATTTCGAAGCTTGTCCCAAATCTCTTTAGCAAATTTACAATGTGCAACTTTGGTGAATACCGTATCACTGAGACCATTCAAAAGTGCATTTTTGGCTTTGGAATTATTCTCACCGAGTTTCACTGCTTTGTCATTTGTTGGTGGAACTGCTGGTGTTGTGTATCCATCTACAATT
>ML786125.1:364739-401646 GCA_009831015.1 Picea engelmannii
ACATTCCTGCAAACCTTCCTTAACTTTAAAAACAAGAGACTAGCATTTTCATCAAACTTTTCTTTAGTCTCACATGCCTAGTTTTGGATTAGTCAACAACCCTAACTTGAAGTAATCATAACTTTGAACTTGTAATGTATGAATATATGAAACTAATACACAATGTTCTTCACTATGTTTTATGCAATTCCTCCAAGTGGCACTACTTGGAGCCTCTCATAAAAGGAGTTATAGCAAAAATGGCATACCTTGCTGAATTCTGGCTTATTCTAGAGAGTGACCTTGTAGAGCGTGCCCCGCAAAAAATATTTGATGAAATAATATAAAAATATTACAAAGAATACTACAGACTGTACCCTAACCAACACATTTAGTCTCACTAAATTTGGATCTTTTATGAATAAGTTATGACGTTTTTACCGGAAACACCTGATTTTGACTAGTTTCAGGACTGGCCACAAACCTTATTTTCCACAGAGTGTAACTCCCAAAATACAAATACCCACAAGCTGAATTTTTAACCAGAGATAATTGGATATGTTTTCTCACTTTCATAGCAATTTCAGGATCTGAATCATGATAAAAAAAAAGTTATAGCGAAAATGGTGAGATGACCTGAAAATAACATACCTTAGAAAGCACCATCAAAAGAATTTATCCTTCCTTGCATTTCGGCCTTCTTTTCTTCACTTTCCTCAGAATTTCGGCTTAGATATCCTTGGTAACCTCAGACACCTATAGATATTCAATATGATCAAGTGTGATTAAAATGAGAGAGCCTAGCCTCTTATTTATACTCTCCAAGTAGCTTCCTTAAAAACATCTTCTAGGTCAGTTGGCCCACTTTCCTTATTTTAGGGTTAACCCACTTCTAATTTATCCATTAAATTTATTATTGAAATAATTTATTTTGTATTCACTTTGAATTATAATACACTCATCACTTCACTTTATTATTTACCTTCTAAAATCCCTTAAACCACTTTGACTACTTTGACCTTTTGGGGCTTCTAGATGACATGTGAGGGTCCTCCAACTTCGTAAGGCCATAACTCTCAAACCGTGAGGAGTTATGTGACATTCCACATACCACCAGAAATGGAATGACATGTACTATTCATATAGAATAGTATTACCTTAAAATATAACAAAAATCATACCGTTATCCATCAAACAAACTTGGGTCCATTACCCAAACCTGGGTTCTCCAACTTCACATGGTCATAACTCTCTAACCGTGAGGAGTTATGTGACGTTCTACATACCACCAAAAATGACATGACAAGAAATATCCATCTAGGATAGTTTCCTTGACAAATTCACTATCATTCATCTCATTATTCCACAATTAAGCATGGGTTCTCTTACTCCGCAAAGCATCTTCACGTGAGGGATTTCACCATAAGAGGACCACTTTGGAGTTCATCCATATTTACTTCTTATCAACCATGACATAACAATAATGATTCATATTTACATCAAACAATCTTGGGTCCATTACCCAAACCTTTGTGCTACGGGGCTTTCTTCAAGGGTTGACATCAATGACAACCAACCTTAATCAACAAACTCTTCTTCTTCTGAAAAGCCGTTTGGCTCAGAGACATCGACGACTAACGTTTCAGGTATCATATTGAGAGGTTCTTGAATTTCGGTGATCGTGAAATCTATTAAGTCTTCTACGAAGTGTACAAAAAATTCGTCGGGAGTGCTGACCACCGGTCTGCTCTATTTTTTTCTTCGAGGGAGGATGGGAGCTAGGGACAACGCACCGATCTGCCAGGCGTAGGCTCTAGTGATTCTCCTGAATTGATCAACTTCCTCCTGAGGAAGGACGTAAGGTATTTCAGGGTGAAAAGGTTCTTCCTCGTGCTTGGGTGAGTTATCCGTTTTGGGAATACTTGATGTGTGTGGGCTGTCTTTTGACGAACTAGATCATAAGTATGAACTTCTTGATATGATCTTCAGGTAAACCTGAAGTCTCGGGATCGTACTTGGGAAGAAACTTCTCTGGGTGCCAGGGAAGATTATGTTCCCATCCAGGGATGACCACGACGTCTCAGGCTAACGAAGGCTGATTGTTCTGAATCATGATTTCCCTTTCTTCTTCATGGTTATTCTCATCCTCCATATCTTCGGGATCTGAGTCAAACTCTTCTTCTTTCAAAAATTTGTTTGGCTCAGAGATGTCGACGGTTGGCGTTTCGGGTATCAGATCGAGAGGTTCTTGAATTTCGGTGATCGCGAAATCTATTAAGTATTCTACGAAATGTAGGAAAACTTCGTCAAGAGTGCTGACCACTAGTCTGCTCTATTTTTTTCTTCGAGGGAGGATGGGAGCTAGGGACAACGCACCGATCTGTCAGGCGTAGGCTCTAGTGATTCTCCTAAATTGATCGACTTCCTCGTGAGGAAGGGCGTAAGGTATTTCAGGGTGAAAAGGTTCTTCCTCATGCTTGGGTGAGTTATCCATTTTGGGAATACCCGGTGTGTGTGGGCTCTCTTGTTACAGACTAGCCATGCATATGGGCTGCTACGAATCTATAGGCTGTTATACTCAGCCATTCATTCTTAGGCCCTCCTTCTAGTGCCAATTCTGTTGATGGGTCTTAAATCCCTTGATTCAACAACAAGAATGAAACCCGCCACCAAGGCCCAATTATACTCTGTAGCGTTTGAGATGGAATGGTTCTCCAGATCTTGTGATCCGACCAATTTATCGATGGGCTTTGCATTTTCTTGTGAAGGCTCTCCCTTCAGGTAGGATTGTTTTTTTCTGTATTTTCCTCTTGGGTGGGACTAGTTTGAGAGATGCAAGCCAACATAAGCCAACTTGACAAGTAACGTGATTGAATTTCAACTACTGGGAAGAGGCTAAGCTTGGGATAACCCGCTGCTCAAACATGCAGACAATGATTCTATGCCAAAGGGCCTAGTACTAATACATTAACCAAATGAACATCGAATCACTGTCTGAAAAAAACTAATCAACAAAAAGAAAACACACATGTAATCAAGATCACGGTAAGCAAAATAATTCATCTACCATAACATTCATCACATAACAACACAATGATTTATCTTCATCATTAAAGCAAAGAACATCAAACCATTTCACCAGATAACTTGACAACAAAATCGATTGCTCTTACTCATTTACCACGTCATTCATGAAACATGATAGGAAGTAGTTCTTATCCAAGTCCAATTATACACATCTGATGAAAAGAGCCTGTCTTTGGTCCAGAAGGACTTCTCTATTAATAGCAATCTCAAAATAATTCTTAACAACCAAAAAAAGAAAGAGTTCTTAAGACAACCATTGAGCTTTGACTAATCGGTCGATGTCTCTATTTATAATAATTCAACTGAAATTAACGGCTAAGTATAGTTTGAACCAAGCAAAAATCACCACGTGGCGCGGTCATCCGACAGTTTCGTTAAGAGTTCATCTGGGATATTTCTTGAAACGGATGACTTTCTTCATATTCAGACCAGCCAATAAACAGATCTTCACAAGTTTGGGCCCATGGGAACCTGTGATGTTCCATTGGGGCGACATATAATCCTCTGATATCTACTGCATGCATTCGATACTTTTCCAAACTGGCATTTAGTAGTTGCAATATGGTCCGGGCTCTGATTAGATGTTCCGCGAATCGTTGCACTTGTCCCAGCTTTGCATCGGCTATCTTTGCGCATTCTTCGGCCCAAAGCAAGTCTTGTATGGAGTGCATATTAAACACATCTCTCAGGTTAGTAAATTCATTGGGGGTGCCGACATCTTTCATCACTTTATTAATTTTACCCCAGTGTTTCTGGCACTTGGCCCATTGCTCTTGGATTTCTCGGTGTGGGTCCCGGGTCATCTTCTTCCAGTATTCGACAGATTTCTTCATGCGGTCGAGACTACTTTTTCCAACCAACCGAATTCCATGATTTTCCTTTTCTCGACCTTGCTGGACTGCCTCAATGTATTTGAGTCTCTCTACCGCTTGCTGTGCCTTTTCATGCCACCTCTCCATTTCTTTGCATGTCATGAGTGCCATGAGAGTATCCTCCTGGAACTTGACTATGGTCTCGGTTAACAGGTGCCTTTCCTTCTTGAACTCGTTATAAACTCCATTGAACTCACCCTTCAGATACACAGTGGTCTCTATAGCTCCTTTATAGTATTTGACAAGATTGCACAGGTGTTCGATCTCTTTCAGGGTGTTGGCTAGTTCCTTTTCATCTCTTCTAGATCTATCTTGAGTGGCATCTGAGAGGGATTTTCCTATGCCAAATAGTTCAGACGTGCGAGTGTATGCACTGCTGATTAAGTTCTCCTCTGTGGTAACCACGATGGATTGATCCAAAGTGATATTTCTCCTTTTTGCAGTCCTTTGAATGATGGCCTTCCTCTTTTTATCATAGGATATCACATAGATGTCTGCTACTTCATCTACCGATTCTGGTATCTATTGATCTCCCCATGTGAGGCTGTTTCTCAGGCTACCCATGGTGTATATTTGCTCAGGAATGGGCTCTCGAACTTCTTCGCTCTGTTTTGTAGATCTGGCCTCTACTTGTCGCTCGTCAGGGATTTGAATATTGGGCACAATGGAGGCATCGGGTACAGACTCATTACTTACTTGCTCGTCAATCGTAGAACTGTCGACTTCCTTTTGTGGAGGTTCGTCACTCGGACCTGCTTCTGCTTCTTGTTTGTCAGTATCTCTTGTAACGAGGCCACCTTGGGACCCTATTTCCTATTGTAATACATGCTTGTCTTGGACCCCGGGCTTAGGGGAAGCGGTTTTCTCGGGACCTTCTTCCTCTTGGACTCGCACCGGGGTGCCGTGAGCAGGTTCTGGACTCTCGTCGTCGTTGTAAATATGTATAAGAGTGCTCAAGGGATTGGGTGCTTGTGTCTCTATCGAGACCTAACCTGACTCTGGTTGAGTTGTCCTTCTTTCCAAAGGATCGATCAACGATGTTGTGGATTCAGGGTTGCCTAACCCATGGGCATTTTCTGGGACTGTGGACCTAAGATCGTTCGACTATGTTGGGACACTTTGGACAGTAGTTGAAATTGCAGGTCTTATGAAAAGATACGGGTCATCCCACATCTGTTTCATCAACAACTCGGTTTGCTGATATAACAATGTACCCCTTTCTTGTGCAGCTTGATCTTCAGGGGAATCCCTAATTGGTACCGGGGATCCAAGGTAAACCGTCGCCGCCTCGATGTCTTCCCAGGGATCGCCTATTTCTTCACTGGATTTAGATGCTGCAGTTCCTTCTTGAGCCCTAAGAATTTCCTGAGCTGTCT
The DNA here is from genome assembly GCA_009831015.1 of Picea engelmannii. Taxonomy (NCBI): domain Eukaryota; kingdom Viridiplantae; phylum Streptophyta; class Pinopsida; order Pinales; family Pinaceae; genus Picea; species Picea engelmannii. The sequence continues at coordinate 370,054 of ML786125.1, forward strand.
GCTCCAAAGACGTCGCTTGTTCTTCCAAAATCATAGCTTTGAATCTGGTCATCCGGGGATTAGCCCTTCTTGACATCACTTCATTCCAGTCTTGAGCATTCTCAGTGAAAATTCCATCTTCGAACCGGTCATGGGCATAATGCCAACAAGAAGGTACCCGCGATGCGTGCTGTAGGACCAGGCCCTTGGGATCATGTTTGCGGAATGAGTCGTTTTGGAACCGAAATTCTAATGGACCTAGCCCGAGTTGCTTAGCATGAGCGGTGTCCTTGACCATGTAGAAGCCAATATGAAACCCAAACAGTATGAAGGCCCAATTCTTGTATTTTACTAGAGTTGCATTGTATCCTTGTAGGATGGTCTGATAGCAAATCTCCCCTAATACTAGCTGATCGGGAACATAAACGGGTAATAAGTGGGGTGCCCCCATGGCGCCGAAAGCCCTGATGTAGGTTTCTCTCTCATCTAAATACCAATGACCAATTTTGGATACAACCTTATTTTCTTCATTTGACAGCCTAGGGCATTCTTTCTTGAATAGCAAGGAATAAATGCACGCAATAAACTGATTGTAGATAATAGTATAAGACTTCTTGTACCTGTTTTCCCATAAGATGCTGAAATATACATGGACCGAGAGCTCCGAAGAGTGCCAATGTAGGTTCATCCCAGCGAAAGTGTTCCTGGCGTAGATGGTTTCTAGCAAATATGAAGCCATGTAAAAAGCGAGAGGGTCTCCTTCCTTTGGCACCTGGGCTTGTCTTATGCAGGTGCTTAACTGTTTGGAGATGATGGCACCCCAATTGAAGCCCATGCCCAAAATGGCGATCGTATAAGCTAGAGGCATCCAAGCCTTTGAGAACTGGGACCAATCCTTCTTGCCATGTAACCTACAAAGTAGAGCCATGAGATACATGTATGGTTCCCTGAGGTTGATCATCGGGTACCAACTGGTTAGTGAATTTTTTATCTTCCCTCCACCATGACGCCATGATCTTGCCAGTGTCATGTGATGCATAGAAACTTAGGAATAAATCAATGCTTAGCTTTAGCTCAAGCTCCCTGAGCTTGTAGTAACTCTAAACCTCTGATGGCAGGAAGACCCCGACGCATTCGCCGTTATCATCATTAATCAAGAATTTTTGTGCATTAGTGTGGTCAATAAGCCACTTCAGGAGCTTAATGCAAGGAAATACTGGAGACCGGCTTGCCACCATATGCAGATAAGCCTTGTGAATATTGGGGAGGACCTCATCATCGAGCTGCCTCGTATCAGGATCGTTGTGCGAGGTATATTCGAGGGTTTCTTGTTTCTTGATTTTCTTGAACACTTCTTCCCAGTGAGGAAAAGTTGTCTTGGCTCCAATACTTGCCTCCGTGTCTCCGAAAGTTGGGGGCTAGACAAAGGGGCTCCTTGGTGATTGTCTTAATGATGGAAACTGGCTTGGGAGCGAACTCTAATTGTCTTGCAAGTACCAGGGAGGAGCCTTCTCCTACTTCTGATTCTTGCAGCTTAGGGGCTCTCGGTGATTTCCTGGTGGAAGGATTCTTTGGAGGCATTGTTCCTGCAATTTAAAATGCCTTTTGAAAATGTTTACAGAGTAGCGTTGGGTGCAAACATATAACAATGGAATGTAAGGAAACCATTAGCGGATACATACCTGTAATGCTTGCTAAGATAATTGCTTAATACTCACAGAACTTTGGGCGTTTCTTTTGGGTTGTTGGTTTCACTCTTTTGTTTGTTCTGAATTTCTTACTGCGTAGAATGGGACCATGCACAATGAATCGAACATGATATAACTGGAGAGGTACTACTAGTCATATCGATTAGTTAATACGAGTAATGAATGTAAATTCAAAATAAATTACCCTCGAATTTCTGCAGATAAACCTTAACTGGTTGACGGCGGAGGCGTGGAAGAAGATGCACTGTATCGGTGGGTTTAATAGATCCTTTTGATTCACGCACGAATGAGTAACTAATGTGCGATCTACGAATTAGCTATCAACTTTGAATGTGGCGTATCTGACACATATGGATGTAAAACATCTCGTCGTGTCACATCACCCCGGCGTAGGGGTCGGGGATCGACTACTATCTGAGTGCATACTTATATTGATATCCCCTTGATAGAATCTCCGATGCTGATGATATCGGGGTTGGTAATCAGGGGAAGAAAGGGTACGCAACTTCTCGATGAGCCTTCACTTTATGAGCCTTTATCGTTGAAAATTGTTTCGGGCGTCGACGGTCGATCATGTTTACTCCTTACCTCTGCGCGATGCTTACTATTACACTTTTCTGCCGAAACCGAATGGATCGGTCTTTGGAAAAATCTTTCCTGGGACTGTTCATAGGAAAGAAACGCTTTCATCAGCTAACGCCGATGAAGGTCAGTGCTCGTCTATTTTGACTTTCCAAACGATTTTCGCCATCTTACAACTTTTACCGATGCCGAACCTTTGAAGCGCATCGGGGAAACTTCTGGGTCACCGATTCCTTGAGTGGCTGTCAAGTCCCCTTTATGGTTAAGATGAATATTGATTTGAAGTTCAAGTAAACTTTAATTAGTTCATTTAGGAAACATATAAGATAAGCGAAGGTATCATTTTTGTAATTGAAGTGAAGACAGTCGATGCAAAAGATTGAGTGGTACCCAAAAAGAAAAAGTCATAGACCTTTTTAGGGTGTGTTGAGTGCTCAACATGATGCTCTAGATGAAATCCTATCCCAGTAATCCATCGGAGTCGGCGATTCCTTAATCTGAGTCTCGATATTCGTTATATCCCCAGTTGTAAGTCGCATCCAAAACCATTTCGGGGACTCTTGGCCATTTTCTCCTGAGGGCATAAAAACCTAACGGAACAACATTTTTGAGTTCCGTGAGATGATGTAAGATTTTTTAGGTGTGGACTAGGTGAATATATTTTCCATTCTCTCTCGAGGTACGGTTTCATAAATTGGACCCCTTAAACCAAATGTTGGTTTGCTTCAAACTGAGCAAAACACTAGTTCTCGAAATCAATGAGTAAAGCAACTTCCGAGGCATGGAACCTAGGAGTGAGGGGTACTGCTCTAGCTGAAATCCTATGCCAGGAATCTATCAGAGTTGATGGTTCCTCAATCCGAGTTTTGGTTTTTGTTTTATGCCTAGTTGCAAGTCGCATCCCAAACCATTTCGAGGACTCTTGGACAATTCCCGCTCAGGGCATAAAAGACTAACGGAGAAACATTTTTGAGTTATGTAAGATGCTGCAAGATTGTTTAGGCATGGACTAGGTGACCAAATTATCCATCCTCTCCTGAGGCATGGTTTCATAAATTATTCCCTTAATCCAAATGCTGCATTGCTTCAAACTGAGCAAAACACTAGTTTTTGAAATCGATGATTAAAGCAACTTCTGAGGGATGGCACCTGTGAGTGAGCGATGATCTAGATGAAATCCTATCCCAGTAATCCAATGGATTCAATGATTTCTTAATCAGAGTCTCGATATTCGTTATATGCCCAGTTGCAAGTTCCATCCAAAACCATTTCGGGGACTCTTGGCCAATTGCTTCTGAGGGCATAAAAACCCAACGGAGCAGCATTTTTGAGTTCCGTGAGATGTTGCAAGATTGTTTAGGCGTGGACTAGGTGAATATGTTTTCCATCCGCTCCCAAGGAATGGTCTCATAAATTGGACCCCTAAATCCAAATGTTGCATTGTTTCTTACTGAGCAAAGCATTAGTTATCGAAATTGATGAAAAAAACAACTTTCGAGGGTTTGGAACCAGGAGTGAGGGGTTCTCTAGCTAAAATCCTATGCCAAGAATCCAACAGAGATGATGGTTCCTCAATCCGAGTCTCGGTTTTTGTTTTATGCCCAGTTGTAAGTCTCATCCCAAACCATTTCAGGGACTCTTGGCCAATTCCCGCTCATGGCATAAAAGACTAACGAAGAAACATTTTTGAGTTCCGTGAGATGCTGCAAGCTTGTTTAGACATAGACTAGGTGACCAAATTATCCATCCACTCCCGAGGCATGGTTTTGTAAATTGGCCCTTTAATCTAAATGCTGCATTGCTTCAAACTGAGAAAAACACTAGTTCTTGAAATCAATGATTAAAGCAACTTCTGAGGCATGGAACTTGTGAGTGAGGGGTGATCTAGATGAAATCCTATCCTAGTAATCCAACGGAGTCGACGATTCCTTAATCCAAGTCTCGATATTCGTTATATTCCCAGTTGCAAGTCGCATCCAAAACTATTTCGAGGACTCTTGGCCAATTGCTCTTGAGGGTGTAAAAACCTAACGGAGCAACATTTTTGAGTTCCGTGAGATGCCATAAGATTGTTGTGGTGTGAGATGCGATTGCACATTGAATTTAATAACCACTACTTCCTACATAAAAATGTGGGTTGCACTATTGTTAACCATCGCCATAACTAACTTATTCTTCAACTTGGATTGAACAAAACTTATATTTGTATAGTTCTCTTGGCTTGAACAAAACTAATATTTGTATAGTTCTACTGTTGTCTTGAACAAAACTAATATTTGTATAGTTCTACTCTTGGATTGCCTTAGACATATTTCCAATTAAAGACCCAAGATTTGCAACACACCAACTGATGGTTGGATTTCTTATTCCATAGCATTGACCCTCATCTTCAATGGACATTTCTTATAATAATTCTAATTTGCACAAATCCAACAAACAACAACCTTAATACTATTTTTTTCTTAGATCCATATAATAAATTTATCATGTCCTTAGTGTTTTCACATTTTTAATATGTCCTTAATATGTCCAAAATCAAGAGGAACATCACATTAAATTAGGTGGTTGACCACTAATATTGGTAATTCCACCCTAGTCTAATTGTGCATCCAAAACTAAAGATATAATTTTTTTATTTAAAACTGTGAATATGATGAGGGACTACTAACTAACAACACGTGCACATGCAACTGAAGTTACAACCAAACATGAACCTGTCAGATATTTCTTCGTCGAGTGAGGAAATCTTAGGACAAATAGGGGCCAGAATGCGACTGCATCTAGTAGATATGATAAGCAAATAAGGACCAGAGGTGAAAAAGTGAGAATAAAATTTTGTAGACACATGAAATTTTTTCTTGCTGAAGGAGGATCATGCTCTTATGATGATGAGAGCATAGGAGACATAAATGTTCCACTCAGGTATAAGCATCCGGTGAAACAATGGGTACCTAAGGAACTACCTCCTATAGATGTTGACTTCGTTGTCAATAATAGGACATATCACATTACACCATCCTCCCTGCATGGCTTGGGGCTATTTTACATGGATGGAATAATTGTAAAATAAAATACAGTAACTGAATTGATGGACTATGTCGGACTGTGTTACAATTATAACGATTGGATGCGGCTGGTCCAGTACATGCGAAGTATGCACTTGCCGCAAATTATATACAAATAATAAACAAGGATAAAAATAAGGGAGCGACTATATATATTGATGGAAGGCCTAAAGCTTCCGACAATATCACAGGGTTTATAAACAACACACAACCCAGGACAACAAACAAACAAACAAATTGCATATATGATGGACGTGAAGAGAATCAGGTAGTCCTGTGTGCAATAAAAAAGATAGCTCATGGGGAAGAGTTATTAGTGGATTACCATTTGAATCGAATAGAAACATTGACTAATAATGTGCAGGTTCTTTTGCAACACCTCTTTAAGAAAACTCTACTTATTGCATTATGTTTTTTTATTATCTTTAACATTGTTGTAAATATTATCTTTAACATTGTTTTTTTGTTATCATTAACAATTTTTTAAATATTTGGGAGTTCTAATTATATTATAATGTGGCAGGATGATCGTGGAAAAGGGCCAGCCATAGAACATGTAAATGATTATCAATTTCCACTTTCATTTTACGTTGTTTTTATTATTTGCTTATATAATTTTATTGAAATAACATTGTTTTTGCTGAAATTATATATAGTCAGCAGGCCATGTGGATCATGATTCCGCCGATGAGGAGGGGTTTTTTTCTTGCGTTGATCCAATGCTCTTATTAAAAAAAAAGATCATTAAAGCTAACAAGGAACTTGTTATCTTGTTAGATCGTCCAGAACAAACTCCCGACGTCAAAGAAAATATCAAGCTCCTTATGTCACAACTTAACACATATAAGGTAATAAGCATAATTTAAAGTGTTTTTTTTAATGCACTCATATGTTCAGTTATGATACTTTGTTATTTAAATTTTACATTATCTCACAATTTTTATTTTTATTTTTTATAAAGGAATATTTGGAGCCTGTTCAGCCCGGTGTTGGTAGTAGTGGCACTACAAAGACGCTACATAGTCTTGATGCGGGTGGTCATACAGCTACTAGATCACTATTTACTTCTCCATCTTCCACACCTCATTTAGATAGGATCCATGACACGCACCGACAGACATCCACACCTCGATCAGAGTCTAGAGATGGTGGCAGAGATGAGGATCATAGTGATGTGGTTGAGATGGTTTCATTTTCTAGAGCTAGACGTGTGGCAAGCACGGGGACCCTTCCGTGCACATTTTTGGTCGACGATAATGGACTTCCATTAAAACAATCAAAACTCCCAGGTAGTTTTAATTCATATTTTAATCGTTTAATGTTGTTCTCATACATAAATCATCTAGATTATTAATTTTAAATTAATGATCATATTTTTTGTGTGTGTAGGAAACGACCTTTTTTATAGGCACGTAGAGAGCAATACCTTGTCTATTTTTGGGGCAACCTTACGCATGAGGTGGAATTGAAAGAATTCCAACCTCAAAAAGGAACTTATGGATTATCTTGAAGGCCTCTTTGGTGTAGACACGTTCAATAAAAAAGCGGTCACATCTGCAGTGGGTGAATATTTAAAATATATGCGGGATGTTTATAGATGGAGCTTGGCAAGAAATCCTAGGTATGAGCGTTCTCCCTCAATTCCAGAGTGGGAGTGGAAGGCAATCATTGATGATGCCAAAGAGAAGATTTTGAAAAAATCAGGAGAACAAATAACTGGTACACCAAGGTAAATTACAATTATTTGAATTCAATACTAGCTTTATTTTTTTTTAGATCTAAATAAAAGTGTGGTTATATATAACATACTTGAAAATTTTGATGATAGGTTGCCTGACACTTCGAAGGGAACCAAAGAAAGGATTGCCAAACATGGCCAACACAAGCTAGGCCAGGGCAGCTACTCGAGGTTACAGTCATGAATCGTAAGTACGCAAACATCTTAAGAATATTATTTGTATCACCTTACAACTTTAAGGTAATTGCAACAAAAAACATTAAAAAACCATACCCTTATGCAATGCACGGCGACGACTTCAGAACTGAAACCACGAAGGAAGACCTCCAACTTGGTTACAAGTATGGTTATAAAGCCGTGGTTGATTGTAGGAAAAGCATGGGGCAGACCCCAAGATCTAATTTGCGGGATAAGGTAAATAAAAATCAGTCCACATTAACCTTTCGTTACTTATAAATACGTAAATGTTTGCTATCGTCCATAATTTAATGTCTTACTTTGTTTTAATTAGGGGAGCAGGACTATCAACGAAACCATTAGTACTGGACAACATAGCATTGATAGTGAAATGCATCCAGAAGATCATGGTGCTCCCCAACAACCCCATCCCAGTGAGGTGCAACCCCAAGATGTTCTTGTGACTGAGGCCCACGACGATAAAATGTCTATATATTAATCATATACTTAATAATTTTGTACTTATAAATTTTGACGTTTCAATGGAAAATAATGTCATAGATGATCCTCGTCCTGAAGATCAGGTGAACAGGCCAAAAACCATTCCAACGGTGTCAACTAAAGGACCAGGTAAATAATTACATTGCAGAGTTGTTTTTTAATATAAATGAACTACTTCAATGATATTTAAAAATTGCCCATATAAATTTAATATTTTTTATTTTTTTAGGTGATGGCCCCTCACAGCAACATCCATGCAGTGGGTATGAGACCATACGTACTCAGTGTGAAAGGACTGAAACAACATCAACTGCTGAAGAGCACCCAATAAACGAAGACATAGACATGGATGATTTGCTTAAGAACATAAATTCATGATGTCATGTAATAATTTTATAAGACAGTTAGATGTACATTATATAGCTGAACATGTAATGATGCATATAATGCATTGACATTATGGGTACTTTTTCATCTGATAATATACACAAATCTATTTCTATGGCTTGTATATATCTATGAATGTAACTTTGTTAATTTCAGCTTCTCTTAAGGATGCAACTTCCAAAATCTTGTGACATGATATATGCAACTTTGAAAGTTTTGTGACATGTTTCATTATGTCTCACATGACAAAGAGCATTACCATTCTTTTCATTGTGTCATGGACATGGTGTTGCTACTCAACATTGCCTCAAAGCCTACTTATTCATTCCTATATGATATGTACAATGATGTTGAACCTTCCACAAATCATTGCGAGTAGAAAAATAAGCCAAGGACAGGAACCCAAGGATTTCAATGTTAAGGTCTTGTGATTCCACAAGGTGGGATTCAAAGATGAATTGTTTCCATGCATAAACATGCTAAATACCTTGATTGAGAATGCATATGTAACAAATTGAACATTGAAATCATAGAGCGATGACATAATCGAGTAATATGGGCAGTCATAGATGTTTAGCTATTATTCAGTTATTTAACCTTTTAATGTCTTTGAAAAATGCAGGTTTGAAGGGTGGTCACCTCCATGATCCAAAACACATTTCCTAAAAGGTATAAATCATTTTCTTCTCTTGCGTCATGAAATTTTCCTTCATTTCCTTGTATACTTAAATTCAAAATTGGAAAAAAAATGACACATAGCATGCACAACACAATTTTTTTATGACTGGGAGTAATAGTAATTTTGCATATTCATAAACAAAAAAATGAGACTTATCTTTTAACAAAAATTGGTCCAAGAGATTGGTCATGTAAGAGAAAATTTCCATTGAACCGCAACCATTTAGTGTAGATACCACCACCAACCTAGGCTATGAGGCCACCATGGTGAAAAAACCAAGCAATAAGATTCTATATTTCTCATCCCAACCTTTCTACTCACATTCTTACCTAACCTTCTCAACACAAAGCATTACAAGAATCTGATTCATCCTGCGATAGATAAGGAACTCTCTTCCACTACAACATGCAACATTAGGAATATATTCACTTTATGTACTTCATGGTCCCTTAGATATATTATTCTCTCTAGTTCTCTTTAGTGTGGATAGAAAGAGCTTGATCTATTGTATTCTTTCTAAGAATTTCCTAAAAGAACTATATTTGTCTCTCAAGGATATAAAGAGTATATAATGGATAATGAATGATGAATTGTTATCTTCCCAATCCTATATGCTCACCTACAACCACTATATTTCATCCAAAGTCAACAATTTTCCTCTTCTTGATGTTGATTTTGGTTAATTTCCAAATTGGTATGGGTTGGAAATGGAGAATAAAATATGAAATATGTAGAGAATTAATGTTAGAGTGCTTCCCACAATGTTAGAGTCAACGACAATGATATCATTGGTGGAAATGATGGATGACATTACCTATAAATAGCAGAATGTAGGACTCTTACACTTCCCATGGCATGAATATTGTACTCAACCCATGCTCCCATTATTATGTGAAAAGACTTTCCCCACCAACCTCTTAAATAGATTCGAGGATTGGTTGATAAGTCAAAGAAGGTATATGGCTTCATTTAAGGCACATTGTAGAAGAATATGAGTTCTGAGAATGACCTTGGAGATAGAGGATTTATTTTCCCATCGGTCCCCTTTCATCATCCCCTATAGTGGAATCATAGTGCCTCTCATGCCTTCATGTGTTTGTGGGTTGCATCACCATACATTGAAGCACTTGGAAGGCCTAATTACTATTTAACTATTTGAGTGAAGGTCATTAGAGTTGTGTTAGAGTCTTAGGATTGTGTTTTGTATTTGTAAAATACACCATGTGAAACTCTTACATCAAAGCCATACATTGTCATTGACTTACTGAAATAAGTATTATCAAATAGTTGTTGTACCACTCGAGCACATATTTCAGTTTAAACACATTTTCTTTGAGTATTTGATCTTCTATATTGCGTTATTTATTTTATATGTAACCTTGTAGGTTAGAAATATTTAAGCAATTTTAAACTATAGTGAACTCCATATCATCCAACCATTTAAAACATAGCATGCATAACACATGATTTTTTAATATAGTTATGCGATATTGATAGTTATTAATATGATAATATTAATATTAATATTGCAACCTAATATATATATATTTTTTTAGATAAATATTTTTCGTCTCACTTTCGACGATAATAATATACTTGCGATGAATTCGCTATATAAAAAAAAATGTTGTCGTCTTAAGTGTGACGACAACAAAAATTGCTGCGACACATTTGCTATATAAACAAAAAAATGTCGTCGTTCCTACGACGCATTTGCTATATTAACAAAAAAATGTTGTCGTCTCAAGTGCAACGACAAGAAAAATCTTTGCGACGCATTTTCTATATAAACAAAAAAATGTTGTCGTTCCTGCGACGAATTCGCTATATAAAACAAAAAATGTTGTCATCGCAAGTGCGACGACAATAAAATTGCTGTGACAGATTTGCTATATTAACGAAGAAATGTTGTTTTTCATGCGATGCATTCACTATATAAACGAAAAAAGTTGTCGTCGCAAGGGAGACGACAACAAAAATTGTTACGACACATTTGCTATATAAACAAAGAAATGTTGTCGTTCTTGCGATGAATTCACTATATAAAACAAAAAATGTTGTCATCGCAAGTGAGACGACAATAAAAATTGCTTCAACAAATTCGCTATATAAACAAATAAAATTTTCGTCGCAATTGAGACGATTTGTTGGTTTCACTTATTTTGCCTATATTGTCGTATTGGTGACGATATTTCTTTTTTTGTCGCAATTGCGAGAAGTTACATAGGGATGTCGCACTTGCGACGTTAATTCAAGTTCGTTGAAAATGCCACGTGCCATAAAACGATGTTTCAGAGACTCAATATTCGTCGCAATATCAACGACATAACGTCGCAATAGCGTCGAAATAACCGTTGCAAAATGACCCAAATTTGTTAGTGAAAAAATCAAGGCCCTCACCATGGAATGTAAACAACTAAGTGATCGTAGTGCCCAGACTTATGAGTGACTCACTGAGGATTTTGAATTAAAGGCACTGGAGTCACAACTCTAGGAGGCAAAGCAACAAGCAGAAATGATAAAGGTACAGTTGAAGCCCTTGTCAGCCGTTGAGAGGATGAAGTGATCCCAAGAACAACGCACTACTCAACTACAGGTCCACACCATTCAGAGCAAAGTCATGGAAGTGATTCAGAGGCTCCAACCAATACAGGATGAGGCTTGCCAACTATTCACAGACATTGAAGGCCGAGGAGTAGAACTGGAGCAAGTCATCACTCCAACTGAATAACGCTTAGAGGGACCTGTCAACGAAGTAGTAATCCAAGAGTTCGCCGAACAGGAGGCCATGGCACAACAATAGGTCGAAGCAACTCAAGCCAAGCTCGAGGCTTTCAAAGCAGAGCTACCTATACTAGAGTGACTCGAGATGAGTCACATGTGAGTGTTGGGGGCCTGTTGGCCCTTGACCAAGTTTTGAGGATCCTTAGTCATGTTTGACCTACTTTTGGGACTTCGATAGACTGTCCAAGGTGGAGCACAAGTCGAAGTGGAGATCATGGGATTTCGACCCCTTTTTAGGGATTTTTGGGTTTTGGGCTTATGTAATGGGTATGGGGATGTCGACCCCTTTTTAGGGATTTTTGGGTTTTGGGCTTATGTAACAGGTATGGGGATGTCGGCCCATGGGTTTACCCATGTTTAGGCCCGATTTTGTAATGTACAAATAGATGTCTAGGCGATGTAGGAAGGGGCTTGATACCTTGCTAAGTGATAGGGCAAGTGAGACATCTATGGGACATCTATGTGATGCTAGGTTCTAAGTGCAAGTGGTAATTGTAATTTCTTTGTGCATATTGTGTAAGACTCTCAGAGCTAAGTGCAAGTGATCGTAAGAGACTGTGGAAGGATTTGTGTTGTAACTCCAGGAAGGAGGATCTAGCGAAGTGCACAGATCTCCTGTCCTCCGTGGAGTAAGATCTCAAGGCTCTATGCATGTAGAAGATTGACAGAAGACAATAAAGAGAAGAAGAATTGGTGGATGTAGCCCCAGGGAGGGGGTGAACCACGTATATCCTGTGTTGTGGTTGCTTTGTGCGTTTTGGGTGTTCTCTTGTTTATGTGATTAAATGCTTAGTGTGCTAATGTATGTTAGATGAATCTGATATGATAGATTAGTGCTGAATAATGTGAATGAATTCTAGATATGACCTATGTTGATATGCTTAATGCTTGATCATATTGGATCTATGTGAACACTGCATCGTTCTGTTATTAGGATTTATCTGCGCTATAAGCTAGGCGAATATTGATGAACTGTAACTGCTAAGTGCTCTGTTAAAGTGTTACAATCACAGATCTATGTCCCAGCTAAGGTTGCAGACATCGGAGTCCTGCAACCACCCTTGCCTCTACCTCGGGTGAGACTTCATCTGCTTCGTAGGTGTTTCCGAAAGGGCCGATAGTTAGGGTTTTGTTGGTGCGCTGTTGTAGCATTGAACCCTCGGTCTGCCCTTGTGCCAATAGTGGGCCTTGGTACAGTGTATTCTTGTGGTTTTTGAGTACCTAAAAATGCTCTTAAGGGCCTAAAAAATGCGCTGCAAAAATATGACATTCAAACAATATAAAATGTCACGGAAATTCGCTCGTTTTCCGCTATTCTTCACCGTCGAAACGACTTCGCATGCACAAATTTCAACCTGTACACCCATATTTAGCATGCGCAACAACACCATAAGGTACATCGTGCTTCGTGCACCTATAACCACTGTGCATCAGTCTTCTGTCGTGCCAATAACTGGCGCGCACTATTGTGTTGCGTGCCAATATACACCGCGCAAAATTTTGGTTCTTGCACTATTACCTATTGCGCACAATTTTTTTATATCGCATGATGATATTTTGCGCACATTTCACTCTACGCGTTGCACCATGCCAAAGTTTTGTATGCCCCCACCGCACACCAATACTCTGCGCGCACCATTAAATTAAACTATCACATGACAACATATACCCACATTGCGCATGCACCAACAAAGTTTCTCTGTGCTCTGCCATTACTGCGCACACCACACGTGCCATTATTATGTGTGTGCACACCGCACACACCTTATTATGTGTATGCACACCACGTGCCAGTATTACGCATGCGTCACTCAATCTGCACCGTGCAATGCTAAATTTAGCGTGCACAACAACATTTTTCCGCACGACGCCAAAATTTAGCGCACACACCTGCACACCAACATTTTTCCATGCGTCGCCAAAATTTAGGGCGCGCATCCGCACACCAACATTTTTCCGTGCAGTGCCAAAATTTAGCGTGGCATCAGCACACCAACATTTTTCCACGCGACACCAAAATTTAGCGCGTGCATCCGCACACCAACATTTTTCCACGCGGCACCAAAATTTAGCATGCACACCAACAGACTAATATTTTTCCGCGCGATGCCAAAATTTAGTGTGCCCACCTATGCACATTCATTTTTATGCACATCAATTCCTCATGAATTTCGCTGCAGAAATTGGGGCTTTTGCTTAACTTTTTCCCAATTTCTACCATAGACATTCTGCAACTATGAAACTTGTTCAATTTCACCCCGATAACACTAGTTCAATCTTTGCAACAACAAATCGCTGCGGTTTGACATTTCTGGAACGATTTTTTCCCAAACTCAAGTCACAAATTGACAATTTTAATTACTAATCTCACTCCAACTGTCATGGCTTCATTGTAACTTCAAATTCAACCAATTCCAAGTTTGAATTTGCTAGAACATATATTAAATCAAGAATATCTCACCACATGGCCAAATTTATTAATTTTCCCATGAATTTAACAAAAAAAATTGTGGCTTTTTTCCAATTCCGCACAATTGTTGTTACTTTTTACCATGGACGTTCTGCAACTTGAAATTTGTCCACTTCGAAATCAATCCTCTGTGAAATTTCACTTCAACTCAACTTGTTCGGCCCATCAAGGCTCAATGGTGAAAACTGAAGCTCTGATACCATATTGTAACATCCCCGTCCAACCATGTCGGTCCAAGCTACTCTAGAAAATTCTTTTTGTTCTCTGCTCAACATACTGTAACATACCCAACATCCAACTGAGCTATGCCACATAAATTTTTCGAATTGCATGCAATTAAAACATATACGCACAGAACTCTTGCGGAAAATTATATATAAAACGTAAACAGACAAATATGTTCTGTAAATGCACAGATTGATACTGAAATAACAATAAACATATATATGCAACATATACATGCAATACCCATAAATATAAAGATAGTTATAACCACACATAGGATAAACCCATAAAAATAAACATGTAAATAGTAATGCAACATGTAAATTTATCACACAATTGAAACTTATCTTGGTAAGAATATCATCAACTGCATGCAGACCTTCCACGAACCTCCCAACCTTAGACTACACTGCTCATCACTCTCAGCAGTGGGTCACCCCCGAGTAGGGACTAAACTCCACTCGGGTAAATGGATTCCTAACCAGGCTAATGGTTCATAGACAACATGAAAGACTCTGTCACAGGTGCCCACTCAAACTAACAACCTACAGTCCCTCATTCCCCACATGCCTGTCCCACCCTGGGAAGTGTGCCCCTTCTCTGATCAACAATCCTTTGGCTGCCCCACTTCTTTTCTGGGCTTCAATAACAGGCCGAACATGAAGTCTTAGAGCCCTATAGCTGTAGTTTAACACCTTCAAGAAATCAATTCCCAACAATTCTCTCACCCAGAGAGAAATTTCTCACGGGCTTGACAACCCGCCTCTTCAATATCCCACGAGCCTGCCAACCCGCTTCTTCAGTCCAACTCCCAAGCTAACTAGGAACACAAACATGTATGGCTATGGATACAGGTTCAGGTGTAGTGACATGAAGGTATGAAGGATAGCTCAATGAGTGTGTGAATGATGATGGAGTGATTGACTAGAATGCTTGAATGATGGAAGAGAAGTGGAAAAATGAACTAAGTCCCAACAATATGTATGCATGTCCCCAACTTGACACTTGTCATGTTGGGAGCTACTTTGGCCCACTTGTCTCCATCCTTAGAACTTAGGATAAAATAATTATCCATACTTTATAGTTAATAAATATTAATATAATATTCCTTTCTGGATTAAGCTCCCTAGCTTAGCCCCTTTTCCTTAACTTTTATCCCCCACCCTTTCTCTAACTAGTGGAGTTTAGTCCCCCATACTCTTTTATCGTGGTTGGTCTGCGCACAACGATGTATTTTATATTAATGATGAGACATATACAAAAATAGACGCACCGGCCTTTAACATCTAGGCTCTCTAGTCTAATTAAAAACATAAGCATCCTAACTTATAATAACTGGATCACCAGCCTATAAAACACATCATATTCACAAAGGCCCCTTGGCCTCAAAATCGCGCGCACTTAAGTTGTTGCGTGCAGTATCCTGGAATGTGCACACTTCATCATTTTAGTGCGTAGTACATGTGCGCACTATGCCATGAAAGGTGCATACAAAAATGATATCAAGTAGCTCACCAACTTATGTACATTTGCATTTTACATTTACAAATGGGTTCGACCTAGGGATATTACAAAATATAGATGAAACATGGCAGCCATAAAGCAATATACAGATCTAGAAATAAGCATGAAGAAACAACAAACCATAACAGTAAGATTGCTAGCGGAGTTTGGCAATCTCGCCTACGTCTCCAGGCCTTTATCTCAGTGGGTGAGGCTTTCTTATTTCAGTTCGAAGCTTCAAATGTACATCATAAAAGTGCCAATGGATTACAAAAATGAGCTAGTTGTGTTTTTCTAGATCTCAAGAACCCATCAAAACTTTCGACACTGAAAACGGATGAACGAAGCTCCCAGAAATGGCCCGCAAAGGTGCTCTCCTCAATGGCTTCCCTGCATAAAAATAGCTTTGCCTCAACAATTCATCAACATTTTCCTGATCTAAACCTCCCTATATGGCTTCAAGAACCTCTGGTTTATATAGATTTGAAGTTGGCAACAAACTCCCAACTTCCCCCCAAGATCTGGCCTCAAAGAGGGCCCAAGATCCTCCAAAAATGAACTAAATCCCCTCAAACAGGCTTAAAATCCATTAAAAATCTTAATATAAGGTGTAAAAACCCACTTTTGGCATATAATAGGGCACAACCCTCGATTTCCTGAGCTCCTGGTCATGTGGGCGCCCTCCATGTGGCCCTGGAATAGGCTGCTAGCACGCTGGCCCCCTTATCCATTAGCTCCTGGTCTTTCGACGCATACCTGGGACCTTAGGCTAAGTCTCCACGTGCCCCCAAATTTTTTAGTGCCCTGATCGTTTGGCCCCTGGTTACACGCCCTAGTTGGCGGGCTAGCTTGACCGACCGACGCTAACCCCAAATGTCTGCGCCAAGGTTTAGACAAGGGTCATATGCGATGGTCCTGTGCCAAAGCACCGGGGTTAAGGCTGAGGAACGATGCCCGCGCAAACATCAAAAGAGTGGTCACATCAATGGTCATATGCACCGAAGCTTAACTCCACAAATGGAGCTACCCATAATACCGCGCACCAAACAGTAACAAGGAGGAGCATATGGAAGTTGCTATGGGGGCTAGGGCTAGGCCCCAACCCTAAACTCCGCCAATTATACAACTAAACAAACTTAAATAGAGGTGGAAATGTATATGGTTAAGAACCACCATGTAGGCAGGATGGTAGTCGGGCCTACATGAAGACTTGGATGCCCATAGAGGTCACGAGTTCGACCCCCATAGACTCTCAAACAAACTTTTAACCAAAAGCCAATAAAGGGTGCCACGTGGCAGCCCATGAATGGGCCACGTGGAACCTTACCATTTGTCAATTACAATGCCATGTGTCAAACACTGATTTGACCATGACTACACCTGCCCATGTCAACAACCAGTCTAGTTAGCACCACGTGTCGTACGGACCTTGCCACATCAGCCTGTTGTAGGGACCTTGCCATGTCAGCCCATGCCACGTGTCACCCTAGCAGTGGTGCCACGTGTCATAATATGACTGGTCCACCTGTCACCATCAACTACCCAGTCAGTGCCAACACATCACTGCCACATCACCTGTACGACTTGTACAGTCAGCTGCCAGGTCAGCACTGTATGGACTGTATAGTCATCAAAATTTTGCTTGTTTGGCAAAATGAATAGATCACGATATCTTTCGCATACGACTTCCGTTTGAGCCCATTCAAGTTGCGTTGGGTTCATATCGACAAGGCCTACGCACACATCCATTTTGAATAGATTCTGAGTACTTTTATTTTTAGGCCTTTCTAGACCCCATCTTGGCTCCTAGATCCATTCTGAAGAATTGTTGAAGAAAGAGTACATATGTCCAAGTGTTTCACCTTGGGGAGCACCAATACTTTTTGTCAAAAATAAGGATGGAACCTTGAGGCTATGTAAACTGAATAAATCCACTCTAAAGAACAAGTACCCTCTACCCAGAATTCATGACCTCTTTGATCAACTAAGAGGGGCAAAGATATTCTCAAAGATAGACTTGAGATCGAGATACCATTAAGTAAGAATCAAGGATTGAGACCTCCATAAGACAACCCTTAGAACCAGGTATGGGCATTATGAATTTGTAGTGGTGCCATTTGGACTATCCAATGCACCAACTGTCTTTATTTGCTCAATGAATGACATATTCAGAAATTATTTGGATAAGTTTGTCATAGTATTCCTGGATGACATACTTGTTTATTCTAAGTTAGATGAAGAGCATGAGCATCACCTATGATTGGTATTGCAAGTACTAAGGGACATCAGTTGTATGCTAAGATTAGTAAGTGTTCTTTTTACCAAGAACATATCCATTACTTGGGACACGTTATTTCAGAACAATGTATAACAGTAGATCCAGAGAAGATTGAAGCTATTAGAGGATGGCCATCACCCAGGAATGTTTCATAAGTTAGATATTTTATGGGGTTAGCTGGTTACTATAGAATATTTATAGCAAGGTTCTCTAAGATTGCTCATCCCATCATTTCCTTGCAAAAGAAGGGAATTAAATTTGAATGGACTATAGAGTGTGAAGAGAACTTTAATATGTTGAAAGAATTACTTACTAGTGCTCCTATTTTAAATATTGTTGACCCAAATGGAAGAGTTTTGGTATGTACATATGCATGCAAGGAGGGAATTGGTGGAATCCTCACTCAAAATGGACATGTCATTGGTTATGAGTCCAGAAAGCTTAAAGAGCATGAGAGGAACTATGCCACAGATGACTTGGAACTTGCTACCATTGTTCACGCTTTGAAGATGTGGAGGAATTATTTCATAGGGAAGAGGTTTGAATTAAGAACAAACCATAGTGGTATGAAATATCTTTCTGAACAACCAACTTTAAATGCCAAGAAGACAAGATGGCTGGAATTTTTAAGTGAATATGATTTTGACATCAAGCATATCAAAGGAAAAACAAATAAAGTTGTCGATGCACTTAGTAGAAGAGTACATCTCATGCATGCTATAACTGTTAGTATGTATTAGTCAGATTTAAAGAGCATAATTTTAGATGTTGTTGTCATAGATCAACATTACCTATAGGTAAAAGAAAGCTTACAACAAGAAAATGTACAATAGAAATTTATCTAAATTCGAGATAAGTTCAGAAGTGAGTTTTCCAGTAGTGTACTGAGCCTGTGGGTGGCTGGGTACGTTACAGATTGGTATCAGAGCAATATTTCTCTTAAGTATTATGAGATGAAAATTAAAGAATATGAGATGAAGGAAGACATATTACTTATGCATAAAAATGGAATTTATGTTCCTACTTCCAGAGAACTTAAGAATTTGGTATTAAAAGAAATGCATAATGTTCCATATGCCAGACATCCTGTTATTGAATAAATCAGTGAATGTGGACATAAACTAATCTCCCTAGATCCACCTGGATCTAGAACAAAACAAGACAGGACATGACGCTTTCCCTAGGTTGCTGCCATTGAATTTATCATCAAAGAAGGAGTGTATGACATACCTTTATATATCGCTTCCTTATATCTCTATTGTCCCTGCTTCGCTCTGGTGCTCTTGTGAGATCAGATTTGCAATGGCACAAACCAACCAAAGTGAAAGCAACAATTATAGATTCAATGGAAACCTAAACATGTGATCAAAGAATCATGTAATACAAGACTAATGATTTTATGGGAAAGAAACATGCCGCTGTATCATATTAAGTAAAAGTGGAAGATACAACCAGAGTGCCTTGATGTTGCAAGTTCCCTTTCGGTGTTCCTTTGTTCCAACACACACATACACTTGCTCCGAATTTGCATGAAGATAATCCATAAGGCTCGATGGACAAATGGAGGCCTCAAGCATCAATTATATCAGGATTCTTCACACAGTCTTCAGTCTATTCTTTGCTCAATATTGCTTGACCTTGCTTAACCTTTTCCATGAGAAATCCATTATTATATAGGAGAATATGAAGTGGTTACTAGGATGAGGATGATCCCACCAAATCAGAAAAGCCAGTAAGATCACAACCATACGGACACCACCTCACATTCTAGAAGATTCTCCTTCTAGAAACTTCTAGAAACTTATTCCTTTTCTTAGTTTCAAGCGCCGTCGCACCCTGCCTATATAGAAGCATGCGAAAATCCCATAGGCCAGGCATAGAGAAGCCTGCAAAAATCCTTGATTTTTGCACTGTGTACCACTGTCAGCCTGCGATGTCATTCTAAAAATGTGCCTTGTAGGGGAAGAAACTCAACCATTTTCCTCATGTGAAAGATTGTTTTGGAAGCCTGAACACATTCTTATGGGGTCATCATCAGAGTGACCAAAATAATGTGTAACAGAATGCCCCCCAAAGTATGAGGCTGGAACATGTGACAGCCGAAATACTTTGTAAAATGTGTGTGTGTCGGAAACAAGGAGAGCACCAATCAGGAACTTGCAAACAATCAAGCATCTGCATAGAATTATACCATTTATGAGGTAGGAATTCCCATGCTTAGATTACAAGTGATTGAAATCATAAATGCAAGGCATGGCCACCAATTATACACCGTGGATCCATGTCATCAAAATTCTACATAGCCACTAGAAATACACCGTGGATCTATGTATTAGAAAGTGTAAATTCAGACACAGCCACGAGACATACAAAGTGGATCTGTGTGTCAATTCAAATCATAAATACCCCAACGCAACCTGGGCCAAAAAGATAAGATCCAGGGTCTTCAATCCTGTCATCCATAAGTATGAATATAACAATGCGATTACAAGTGTTGAAGTCGAACATGGAAGAAACCACTTGATTATCGGTCATTGATGAAAACCGTTAACAAGTGCAAGGGAAATCACCATTGATGACAATGACTCCCAAGGTACCTCAGTACAATCCAATGAATGTGAATATATGAGCTGAAGTCAAACACTCGATGAAATCCCTCGATCAGGGACCAATGATGTGAATCCACTGTCGAGAGCGAAGAAACCTGCCATTGAGGCATGCAGGCTCTAAGGTACTAAACGATTTCTAAGTCTTGTTTTCAGATGATGAGTTGAAGTCAACGGGAAAAACACTCGTCATAGGAGGGCCTTGATGTATCCCCCATCAATGACATGAAATAAGTAACAGATTAAGGGTAGATCAAAGTATGCAAATGATTCGAAACTAACACAGGGAAGGCCATCATGGTAATAAATGACAGTACAGATGGCCGACTCGAAGGAGGGATTGTTTGGACTTCTCTTGAACATATGAATGAAACGACACTGGTCTTGGTAGCATTGACTCAAAGATGACCCAAGATATGAATTTGATGAAGGCCAGATGAGAGACAAATGGATTTCCCAACCCGGATTCAAATGACGAAGGGGGTGTCATGTTCAAGAGCGACTAGTATTGCCACTAACACAGGTACATAAACACATCTCTTTCCCAAATTCCCCCCCACCATTTCTGGTGAGTACCTATTTATTTTTACGCAAGCTTGAAGAGGATAACATATGATTGTAATGTAAGCTCATCCTTTGGACGAGTCCCTCATAGTATTTTTAACGAACCCTAAGAAGGAGTGGTTCGGTCCCATGTGGGTCTTTCGATGTTTGTTTAAAAAGTCCAAAGATAGAAAACTCGAGAGTTTTTCATATTTATAGAGTCTGAAAAACACTTTAAAGAGAACTCTCTCAGTTCCTTTTTCGTAAAATAGTTCGACAGGACCGAAAAAGTGATAAGCTATCACCCATCAAACGTTTTATTCAAATACTTTTACGAGCATGAACATAACAAGGTCGCTCGACAATCTTTTCGTTTTTATGGAGTGTGAAAAGAACTTAAATGATACTCCATGTGTGTCTCTTTTCGTGTTACCAAGACGAGTACGAAAGGACAACAAAAGTATACTCGGTTACGTTCTCATAAATTTTCGAGCACGAGAACGAACGAAGAGTTAACTCGAGGTTTTACTAAAAAACCCTAAAAAGTATCGATATGCGTAATGAAGGAAAAAAAAAAACAAATTACGGAACAAAGATCCATACTCTGTTAATTAAGACTCTAGTCTTCTTCCTGCGAGAAATAAGACACTCACGAGACTATTAGTTTTGAGGGTTTATAACCAAACACATTTATATAACATAAAATATTATGAAAAAGGGTAAAAAGTGAAATAAATAAGAGTAAGAGTTATTTTTTACCATTTCATTTGTATTTGGTCAAGAATTTGTCTAAAACCCCCTTTTTCACCCCTTACTTCAGTGGGCGATTGCGAGGAGCACAGACGATCAATCGATGAACGGTTTTCGTGAAAACTGTAATTCCTTCATCTTCTTCCTTTTCAATGGTTTAAAATTTGTTTTTGGTGGTCAAAAAATGATTTTTTGGGCGATTTTTGGGCCACTAGGCATGCGCTGGGGCCGCCACAGGTGGCCAATATCGGGCCCTGTGGAAATCAAAGATTTCCGTAGGTGCCCAATGAATCTTCTGCGGAAGTCCCACAGTGTAACTGAAGCTCAGTTGCGGTGACCTAAAACCAAAAAGAAAAGCAAGAGTTGAACCAAAAAAAATTCAAAAAGGCTGGATAACTAGCTGCGAATCAAGTCGTACAACGATGTGATGAATCCCAAGTGAGATAACATCGGTCAATAATTCAATGACTGCGCTATATTTTGCGATATTATTGGTTGCACGACCGAGGAAAACACCTTGTAAACTAATAAGTTCGTTGGTGGGTGCATAGATTGCCCAAGCAACAAAAGCTAGGTTCTGAGTACTATGGCTAGCACCATCGACGGAGCCAATATAAGGTAGAGAAGACGTCGACATCTAGAAACCAAGCACAACACAAGGTAAGTAGTTGGGGGTCGAAACCAAATAATAAAAAACACACAAAAGTAACACACAAGAGTATGGTACAGTAAAAGTACAAGCACTCATATAGAGACAATCTAAGCATAGTACTTCTTCAAGTAAAGCCCATTTTTGGGTTCACTCAAAGGAATTCCATCATAATCTACTAACTCGTAAGCTTCCTTCTCTAACACTTGTTTGGAGATATACAGACCACGCCACATAGCTTCAAATTTTTTGGCTCCTAGCAGATCATGATCTTGTTCATAGAGGAGAACTAGATCTCCCTCAGAGAAAACACGGGGCTTGACATGTTTGTCATATTGGACTTTTATGCGTTTCTTCTGGGTTTCAATAACTAGGGTGGCATCACGATGGGTCTCATCTAATTGCATAAGATACAATAGAT
Organism: Picea engelmannii; assembly: GCA_009831015.1. NCBI lineage: Eukaryota > Viridiplantae > Streptophyta > Pinopsida > Pinales > Pinaceae > Picea > Picea engelmannii. The sequence goes on from ML786125.1 coordinate 393,100, forward strand.
GTTCCTCTTCAGCAGAGGTGTTTGGGAGACGTTCGACGACTAGCTTCAAGGATGGTATTTCACATTCAATCGGGATAACGACTTCAATGTCGTAGACTAGTTGAAAAGGGGTAAATCCCATAGCAGACTTCACAGACGTCCAATAGGCCCATAATGCCGAAAACAACATCGTGTGCCAGGTGGTCTTATGGATTCCTATTATCTGACGAAGCATAGTGATAAGGATTTTATTTATTGCTTCGACTTGGCCGTTGGCCTGTGGATAGTAGGGGGTTGATTTTTCATGCTGAAGATCCAACTTGTTGGTAAGTTTAGACATCATAAAGTTTCGAAAATGGCCATCGTGATTAGTAAAGATAGCTTGTGAGATCCCGAATCGAGTAATAATATGATTAAATATGAAAAGGGCTGCAGTTTTCCCGGTATTGTCGAAAGTAGGCATCGCCTCGCCCCATTTGGTGAAATAATCCATGGCTACAATAATGTATCCATGCCCCCCGACCGAGTGAGGGTTACATGTCATTAAATCAATGCCCCATTTCACGAAAGGTCCAACAAAAACTACAGGGTGTAAGGGAGCGGGGTGTGATCGTATTTTATTATTGTATGTTTGGCAAGCATGGCATTTTTGGACGGCAGTAATACAATCTTTAAACAAAAAATGCCAAAAACACCTTGCTCGTAAGATCTTTTGGGCAGTAGCATACCCAGACATGTGACCACCACATGCTCTAGAGTGGCAGTCATTCAAAGCTTTCTCAGCTTCATCATAGGTGAGACATTGTCAAAAAACGAAGTCAACCCCACGACGATAAAGAGTGTCACTGAGAATAATGTACTGACAGGCTTGGTAACGTATGCGACGACAGTCAGTGCTAGACAAATCGGGCCAGAAAGTCTGATTTTGGAGATAGATAATGATATCCCCATACCAAAGGTCATCGGAACTGATCAAAAAAAGGGATTCATCGGGTAAAGAATCCTCTGCTACATTCTCTATCTCAGTGCAGGGAAGGTCACATATAAGTTTGGCAAACACCAAGGATTTCTTAGACTTAGCGCATTTAATTCTATGTCAAACTCTTGGAGAATTACTATCCATTTGGAGTATTTTCCCCCTATCAATTGGTGTGTAAGAATGTGCTACATGGGGTTGCAATCGGAAATTACAGTGGTCTTGCATAGTAAGATATAGTGACGGAAACGTTGGACAGCTTGAACAACTACCAAGGCCAGTTTTTCAACATGTAAGTATTTGGCTTCGGTAGTCATGAGACTCTGACTCAAATAATAAATGACATGTTCATTGTGTGAATCATCTTCTTGGACTAGAACCATGGTGATTGTAGAGTCTGAAGAAACAAGATAAAGGAAGTAATCTTGATTATAATCGGGTGGGAAAAGTAATGGGGTACGGGTTAAAGTTAGTTTCAAAGCTTCGAAAGATTTGTTGGCGATGAAATCCCATACAAACTCAGAACCTTTCTTGAGCAGTTGAGTAAATCTGAGCGTTAATTGAGCATAGTTCGGGATGAAACGACGTAAAAATTTTGCCTTCCCTTGCAAATTTTAAAGCTGGCGAAGTGAAGAAGGAGGAGGGAGATTGAGGATCACCTCGACCTTCAAAGGATTGACCCTGATCCCCTGGCGTGACATGATAAAACCTAGAAGTCGATTGGACTCCACAGAAAAAAGACATTTATGTGGGTTTAAGCGTTTACGATAGAGCTGACAACGAAGGAAAATGGCTCGGAGGTGTGCCGGATGGTCACTACGATGCATGGAATGCACTGGTAGGTCATCTAGATATGGCTGTACAATGTGCTTAATATAATGAAAAGCATAAGACATGGCACCTTGAAAAGTCGCACCAATGTTCTTTAAACTGAAGGGTAGTTTTCGGTAGGAAAAGGTGCTGCAAGGACAAATAAAAGTGGCTTTGTGTTGATCCGTGGGCAAGATGTTGATTTGATTATAGTCGGAGAAACCGTCCATTAAATAGAAGATTTCACTCCCAGTGCAATCGTCGACGATCTGGTCAAGGAAGGGGGTGGGAAAGTTGTCCTTAGGACAAGCTTGTTTTATATCCCTATAATCGACGCAGACACATATCATACCTTGTTTCTTGTTAACCAGAACGAGATTGGATACCCAATCAGTTAAGGCCACAGGATAAATAAAGCCATCTTTAAGAGGTTTTTCAACTTCAAGCTTAATAGCAACTGCTTTACGAGGGTGGACCGAACAAAGTCTCTGTCGGACGGGTCTAGCGCCCAGGTACATCTTAATTTCGTGTACAACAATATCATGGTCAATACCCAACATATCTTCATAGCTTTAAGCGAAGATGTCGTGAAACTCTTGGAAAAGTTATTTATATGCGACAACCTCATCAGTGGAGCATGAAGCTTCGATATGAACATTTTCAACAACTCCAGGTTTAATGGATATGTCGAGGGGGACGGTGGGTGAAATGTTACTTAAGTTCCCTTCATATAACACATCGTGTGATGTTTTGGGAACATAGGAAGTGACAACAACAGTTGACGGAGTCGAGATCCGTTGGTAACTCTCGATGGTGTGTTGTTCGAGGAAGATAATGGAACGATGATGTCCATCATCCCAAGGGGTGTCTTCCATCGACATAACCGACATAATCATCTCATCTGTGGGAAAAAAAACGTGGAACGGGTTAGGATCCGAATCACCAAGAGAGGGGGTAAAAGGGGTTTTTGATTGAATAGCATGATAGGCGGATTCAACTGGACTTAAAGGCATTTGGTTTCCATAGTGAGGATAATCACCAGGTTCGGGTATGATCCACGGGTCAGAAGACGGGTGAGTTTAGCAAACTGAGGTTGAAATCATGTTGATCAAGGCAACCAAAGGAGGTGGAACATCGGGAGGTGGGATCGGGAACGTGCCCATCAAAGTGGAATCTTTAAGTAGGACCACACCAAGGTTCTCATACCCAGGAGGTGTCTTTGTGATAAAAGGGACATTGCTACTACGGGTGTCAGAGTTGAAAAAGGCTAGTTGGTCAACAATAATGACCTTTCCCTGATGTGGAAAACGTAAAACACAGAAAATGGTAGACACAATCGTGCACATCGCGTCAATCCAACTACGACCAAGTAAGAGGTTATAATCGAGAGGTGCATCAAATACCTCAACTTCAACGTTGATCGATTTTCCTTCCAACGTAATAAACAACAAAGGAAGTACAACGTAGGGTTTAAAGCCAGAACCATTGAAGGCTTTAAGCATGTTATGTGATTCAATATGAGGAGGAGAGCCGATGGCTTTCCAACTGGAAACAAACATTACACACGTGGAGGCAACCTCATCAATAACAGTCCTACAAATGTTCTTGTAGGAGACAACAACTTGTATTTGGAATGCTAGTTGAGGGGGGAGTCTCAGAATGTGATCTTCGAGGTAACAAATTATCAAATTTGTATCCGTAGGATCAATTCCACCGATAGCCTTTAGTAGTTCCTTCCGTTGAGCTGGGCAACTTTGAAGGACTTCGAGAGCTAACATTGCAGAAGGTGCCTGTGCCAGATCTTCTACAATACTGTAGTTCTGAGCAGCACGTGCATGCGGGTTGAAGGTGGACTTTCGAACAACACCCTTTGGGGGAGGGCGAAAAACTATATCAAGACTTGGTCTTTTGAGATGAAGAGGACCATTGGAAGGTGAAGTTGAAGGAGGTTATTGAATCGATGAAGGTGGTATATCGTCAACTTTCTCCTTTAAGGAAGAATAATCTTTGGCTCAAGTGGTTAATGTAACGTCATTCTTTCTGGAATCACCAGTACACATAAGTACATAAGAAGTAGTGGAGGGAGAGGGTTGGTCATGGATGACCAGTTGGGCCTGTTGTTGAGAAGGGAAAGGTTGAGGAAAAACGATAGGTGTGGGAGGTTGCATGGTCCCTTAGAGGAACTTAGTAACCTCGTCCCATCTTGGACAATATTTCGTATAGTGATCGTCACCACAGATAAGGCAAGGGTATCGGGGTTTGCGCTTATCCTTATCATCAAGAGGTTGGGTTTTGGTTTTCTCAGACTATGGTTTATTTTTGTCCTCCTTATTTTAACCCTTCCCTTTTTTAGATTTATTCTTTCCGGCAGGGGTAGATTGAACATAGTTAACCTCAAAAGTTTTGCCGGTGAGAGGAGTAGGAGATGGAGCATTTTGAACATTAGAAGAATTGGACTTGGGGTTGGTGGGAGAGGCTTGTGTATTTTGAGGTTGAGCATGGAAAGTGCCAATCACACTGTCAGCCACATGAGAAGCAACAAGGGTAGTTGAAGTAGTGGTAGTAGAAGGACGAGGTGCATCAGGGAGTAAGTCGTAAAGAGTACCCATCTGTGAATAAACGAGGTCATGGTACTGAGTGCAACTGATAGCCTGTTATTTAGTGACAACTCCACCCATGGAAATATCAAAAGAGATCTTATTCACGAATAATTTTTTGAACCACTCTGCCAATAACTAATCGGGAAGATCGAGTTTGATCAAACATCATCTTCATCTCCACTCATGAATGTGATAAGAGATGTGAGTGGCTTTAGTTTGTTTGAAGGAACTTAGGATCTCGGTTCCTGTTTCATAACGGATCGGTAATTGGTAGTGTGTAAGGAAATCCATGGCGAGGGTATTAAAGTTAGTGAAGAAACCTCGTGGTAGTTCTATATACCACTTTGCAACCGAACCTGTGAGAGTTCATTGGAAGAGTCGTAACCGAATGGAATCATCCATCAAAGAGTTGGATGAACAAAAAAGGTGGAAAGTCATGACATGGTTGTTCAGATCCTTTCCTGATTTACCATCAAATTTTGGGATGTTGGACGATAATTTGGACGGTATCACGGGCCAGTGGGGAGAATGCAGGATAGGATCATTCAAGATTCTATACAAATCAGGTAGATCCAAGGTGGGTAAAAAAGATAATTGTCTATTCATAGGAGGATACTGGTAACTTTGGGGAGGAAGTCACGTCGGTAGACTAGTAGAACCATAAGCAGTTTGTATGTGAGGTGAAGGTCCTAACAAGTTCAGACATGTGTGCAGAGGCAGGTATGCCACAAGGTTGTACTAATTGGGGATGGTCCCTTGGGGAGGGACACTAGGTTGAACGTTCAAACCCAAAATGGGATTGGAAGAACCGAGGTATGACTGGACCAAACTAGGGGGTATAAAAGAGATAACATGAGGTTGTTTTCCCCCAGACGATTGTGGATTCCCTTGAATAAGAAGATTCGAATACTAGGCTAGTGATCCGGGGATGTTCTGTCCATACTGTGGATTATATCCTCCGAGTAGGGATTGTTCTCCAGGTGAGGATGATGCCCCAATTTGGATTTGACCTCCAAATTGAGTTTGCCCCCCTGGTTTATATTGTCCCCCAATAGGAATTTGATAACCAGAAGTGAATAATGAAGTAGAAATTCCAAAGGTAGTAGAGCCATTAGGTCCGAATCCTCCTATAAAAGGTGGATTAGACCCTCCAGAGAGGAACTGGGATGGTGTCGGAATAGAACTGGAAGCAACATTATACCTAGGAGGAGTAAAGACTCCAAAAGCTCCAGATGGAACTTGGGTAGGAATGGGTATAGAAGCATTCAAGGCATTATACCCAAGAGGGAGTGATGGGATTTGTCTAAACGAATGCAGTGTACCAATAGGAGGTTGGCTAGCCACCGTGTTCCCGGTGGGGATAATCATAGTGTTCAGGACCATTGTGGAATGGGCCTACTGAAGAGGGATAGTTGAGCTAGGACCAACCTCTGAACCAACGAAGAAATAACAAGTTGTATTGTTAAAATGATCTAAAGGTATCATAAATGTAGTAGATGTTTCGGGTGGTTCAGAAATGACAGGTATCTCAGCGTCTGCCTCTGAGCCAGGAGGGTTCCGTTTAGAAGTCAGAGTTCAAGATATGTCAGTGGTCCAAAAAGGATCCTCGTTTTCAAGGCCAACAAGGACTTCAATTGGTATTCCAGAAGTGTCAACAATAAGTTCTCTAGACGATTTGAGTCGGAGAATACGTCTCTCATATCCAGGAGGTAAGCGGAAAGTGTCTAAAGAATCGAAAACGATTTGAAAACTTTCTAAAGAGTCAATTCTCTCCGCTTGTGAAGGTATGTGGTCCTGGATTTCACTCTGTTGAGGAGAGTCCTATGGTGGATTAGGGAGCAAGGGTTGGGAAACTTTCGGATCTTCCGGAGGTAGTCCTTGCATCCTACGTGAACGACGTGGAGGGTCAATGTTGGCCGAACCAAAAATTTTACGGAAAAAATCTATGACCAACTATGTAAACAAATAACACTCGCTAGTAAAATCTAGGAATCAAAACCAAGCAAACAAAAACTTCTTGTTCCGAAATCACAAGTTGGTGATGAAATCCAACATTGTGAAGTCAAGACAAGAAGGGGCTGGGCTAGGGTGGAAAAGTTATGTTGACGACCTGCTTAACGGACTTACACCCTGGTGCAAGCTCCCACAGATAATCGTGGGTATACCCTCCAAGGAGCCCGAGTTAGTCTGGGCAATGTTGATTCTAAATACCATGAAGACTTGCCCCTCCACAGTCACCTTGTGTAAGACCCTAAGAAGATAGGCAACTAAGGCCACCAAAAACAATAATGATGCCTGGGGAGACAGTCGACAGTCCGATCCATGCGTAAGGGTAGGGTATCTAGCCCAAAATCAACTTGAGAGGCTTCCGCTCATCATTGCGGGTATACCTTCAAGCGACCCCCATAATACACACAAACTCTACACCGAGACCAACAAAGAAGGGTGAGTAATTCTGCTGATATCAATGCGACCTCAGGTTTGACCCTTGTGTGAGAAGGGCTTCCCAAGAATAAATGTTGCAAATGAAATTTTACACTCCCTATCACAAGATGCTATTGTGTGTTTTGTGCTTTGGAGAGTGTGTCTCACTTCCTATTCCAAAGCTCTAGCCTAGCTAATGTTGGTGTAAAAGAGCCCTAGAAAAAGTTACTAGTTAAATTTTAGATTTTCGCAATATTTTTAAAGGTTGTTGTTACTCAAGAGGGAGATGGGAATGAAACCGATGTTGTGTAAGACCTTGACCCAACAATATGAAAATAGAAATGAACGATGCAAATTTTCATTCAATAAATTCTATCCACAGCAGGGAGAAGGTGTTTCTGGAATAATGTAAACTATGAAATATACTTCCTTTTTCTTTAAATGAACACAATTTCAAACAACCAATAAACAATGACGTTCTTCAATGTTCTCTTCTCTTAAATGCAATAAATTTTCTTATATATGTTTATTCAAATGAATGGATAACTTCAAATTTTTCCTTTCTAAGACCAGACCAAGGGCATGGCAGAGAAAAGACAAGAAATCCAAGAAAATCTATACCTTCAACAAGCACCCAAATCAAACTTTCAATGAAGACAAAAAAAAAAATGACGAGAAAGTATTTCCTGAAATGTAAATGAAGAGACAACTTCTCAGTCATCAAACAATCCAAAATACGTAATCAATCCAAAAATTCAAATCCAATCCAAGATTTTAAATCAAACAAGCACTCAGATACAAGCTCAGAGATTATACCCTTGTTGTTTAAAAATAAAAAATGAAAACTGGAAAATGACTAAGAGAGGTGTTCGATCTCCGAAAACCAATAAACAACAAGTCAAATGTTCAGAAAAAAGTTAAATGTTGGCATTAAAAATCCTTTCCAGTTGGTTAAAGCAAAAACTGGGCATCAATAGAGGCTAAGACCCAACTCAAAAAAGTTCATAGACGCCGCCACAGGCTGATAGCATATCACAGTGCGGAAATTAATGGTTTCCGCAGGCCAAAAACGAATAGGGTGCGGAAATCCCACACTGAAGCAAACGACCAGGGTACAGAAATTGGAGGTTTCCACAGGCTATGCATAAGGTACAATGCAAAGGTGTTTGTAAATCAAGAAATTCTGAGAAAAGGGCAAAGGATCTAAGTGGATTTTTAAATCCAAAGAGTCTAAATGGATCTCCCACAGACTCAGAGATTGATTTCAAATGAAAATAATAGGTAAAGAGAAAATGGCCAACGAAAAACCATAATCAAGTCATATCCCTAGTGGAGTCGCCAATTTTGTTATTGGATAAATCGGTGAATGCAAACATAAACTTGTTGATTAAGGTTGGTTGTCATTGATGTCAACCCTTGAAGAAAGACCCGTAGCTCAAAGGTTTGGGTAATGGACCCAATAGTGTTTGATGTAAATATGACTCATTATTGTTTTTTCATGGTTGATAAGAAGTAAATATGGATTAACTCCAAAGTGGTCCCCTTATGGTGAAATCCCTCACGAGAAGACACTTTGTTGAGTAAGAGAACCCATGCTTAATTGTGGAATAATGAAATGAAGGAAAGTGAATTTGTCAGGGAAAATATCCTAGATGGATAGTTCTTGTCATGTCATTTCCAGTGGTATGTGGAACGTCACATAATTCCTCACAGTTAGAGAGTTATGGCCATGAGAAGTTGGAGACCCCAGGTTTGGGT
>ML786125.1:411602-425404 GCA_009831015.1 Picea engelmannii
TGTGTGTGATTGTTTATTTATTACTGCTCATTATTGGATAATAATTCTACATTGATATAACATTTGAAGAAAAAGGATTATAATTACGTTATTACTGATTCACCCCCCCTCTCAGTAATGCAACAAAATCTCCCTAGATCCACTTGGATCTAGAACAAAACAAGACAGGACATGATGCTTTCCCTAGGTTTCTATCATTGAATTTATCATCAAAGGAGTGTATGCCATACCTTTATATATCACTTCCTTATATCTCGTTGTCCCTGCTTCGCTCTGATGTTCTTGTGAGATCAGATCTGCAATGGCACAAACCAACCAAAGTGAAAGCAACAATTATAGATTCAATGGAAACCTAAACATGTGATCAAGGAGTCATGTTATAAAACACTAATGATTTTATGGGAAAGAAACATGCCACTGTATCATATTAAGTAAAAGTGGAAGATGCAATCAGAGTGCCTTGATGTCACAAGTTCCCTTTCGGTGGTCCTTTGTTCCAACACACACATACACTTGCTCCGAATTTGCATGAAGATAATCCACAAGGCTTGATGGACAAATGGAGGCCTCAAGCATCAATTGTTTCAGGATTCTTCACACAGTCTTCAATCTATTATTTTCTCAATCTTGCGTGACTTTGCTTAACCTTTTCCATGAGAAATCCATTATTATATAGGAGAAGATGAAGTGGTTACTAGGATGAGGATGATCCCACTAAATCAGAAAAGCCAATAAGATCACAACCATACGGATGCCACCTCATATTCTAGAAGATTCTCCTTCCAGAAACTTCGTGAAACTTCTTCCTTTTCTTAGCTTCAAGCATTGCCACACCCTGCCTATATAGCAACATGCTGAAATCCTGCAGACCAGGCATAGAGCAGCCTGCAGAAATCCTTGATTTCCTCACTGTGTACCACTGTCAACATGCGACGTCATTCTAAAAATGTGCCTTGTAGGGGAAGAAACTCATCCATTTTCCTCATATGAAATATTGTTTTGGAAGCCTGAACACATGCTTATGGGGTCATCATCAAAGTGACCAAAATAATGTGTAACACATCCCAGTTACCGGAAAACAATTGCAGCAGTAAGAAGCCAATTCTTTTGGCCAAGAATAAAAAAAGATGTTGCCGATTACATTGCCAGATATATAGAATGCTAGAGAGTGAAGGCCGAGCATAAGCACCCAACGGGTTTGCTATAACCATTACCATAACGAGTGTGAAAAAAGTTCTAGTTGCTTTCCGAGGCTTGAATATTTATATTGTTTCTTGCCAAGATAGTTGGTAAATTCCAATATTCGTTATCGACAAAAAATGTTAACTAACTATTAATATGTGGTCATATGGATAGACCACAAGTTATTTTATAAAGTATGTCATGAACCAGACCCACAAATCAAATTAGAATGATAACCAGGGCGAGCTAAGATACCCAACAACTTATTTCTATTTAAAACCGAACACAAATATCAAATGCATTTAGTAAAATCAAGTGTTCATAACCAACGGGTAGGGTATTGGGTTGATATAGTGGAGAAAAAAAACTCGACATTCTTTAGAGACATATGCAACATGTAATAGAGGCGTAATATTTGTATTCATGTATAATAAAGATGGAGTAACATATTTTTATCATATTTAGGTGTACACATAATCGTTTTCCAACTTGTTCTAGCCATATATAACTTTTAGGAACAAACCCAACATCATTTCGAATATCTGAAGTATGTAAGTACATGCATAGATTCAAATGGTTCGAGACATGCTTTCTTTTTGTTCATACAACGGCGAACATATATCCATGAATACACAATCATTTACAGATTGGAAATGGATTTTAAACATAACATAACATATACATCCTTGAGGCCATACGAGAGGCTAGGTGCACATTGTATTTACAACTTCATCCAAAAACCGCTCATAATTGTTGCACAGATGGAAACAAGTTCAGGGAGAGAGGCTCATGGTGATAGGGTTGAATGGTTTGGATTCAAGGCAACATGTGATGAAGAAAAGCGATGTCCTATTCATAACGTGGTGTTACACATGATTTTGGTGACTCTGGTAATGTATCTACAGTTATGTGATCAGGCTCTCATAAGGACTTTTTTGCCTGAGAAAAGTGACTATTGTCTTCCTCTACAAAGCATATTTTTAAAGTGAGTTCGTAGGCTGCATATGATGCAGAGTGTGAAAATCCTCATTCTCGTAGGTTGCTCTATACTTGGCCTGCGAGGAGTTCGCAGTTTTCCCTATAAGCAGGGTGCGAACCTGTTTCAAGGATAAAAATGGAAGAAGAGGTTACGAAGGTTCTAGAAAAGGATCTTCTAGAAAATGAGTTGGCATTCACATGGTTGGAATCCTACTGACTTCTCATATTTAGTGGGATCATCCTCATCCATTTAGCCATCTCTCCTTCTCCTATATATTGAAAGGTTTCTCATGGAAAAGGTTAAGCAAGATTGAATGAAGAATTGATGGGATAATTGTGTGAAGAACTCTGTTTGGATTGAAGCTTGAAGACTCTATTTTTCTATCAAGTTGTATTGGATCTTCTTCATGCAAGTGTAGAGAAAGTGTGTGTGTTGGAACCAAGGACCACTGAAAGGAAGCTTGCGACATTAAGGCGATCTGGTTGTATCTTCTACTTTCATTTAATATAATACATCGACATGTCCCTTTCCCATAAAATCACTCTTATTTTATTGCATAACTCCTTGATCATATGCATAGGTTAACATTGAATATACTTTTCTATCTTCACTTTGGTTGGTTTGTGTTGTCTTGGACCTGATTTCACAAGAGCATCAGAGTGAAGTAGGAACAACAAAGACCTAAGGAAGCGATATAAAGGTATGTCATTCATTCCTTCTTGGTAGTAGATTCAATGATTGCAACTTAGAGAAAGAGTCATGTCCTGTCCCATTTTTTTCTAGATCCAGGTGGATCTAGGGAGATCAGTTAGTGTCTGCACCTATCGATTTATCCAATAACAAAATTGGCGACTCCACTGGGGATACAACCCATTTTGTGGTTTTTTCTTGGCCATTTACTCTTGACCTACCCTTTTTCATCCCAATCAGTCTTTGAGTCTTTAGGAGATCCTTACAGACTCTCTGGATCCAAAATTTCACTCAAAATTTCTGTCCTTTTTCCAAATTTTGCTTGATTACAAACCTTCTCGCACTGTACCTTTCTATGGCCTGCGAGAATCACTGAAGTTCGCACCCTAGTGTTCAGTTCAGTGTGACCTTCTCATACCCTGCCTGTGTCTAGGCTGCGAGAATCCCTAATTCTCGCAGTGTACCCCACTACCAGACTGTGAACTCACTTGTAAAAACTTTGGATTAGGTCTTTTTGTGTCTTCAGATGCCCAGATTTGTTTGTTTATCTGGGAAGAACTTCTTTTGCCAGTGATTGACTGTTTCTTGACTTCAAATCTTGCGAATGATTAGTTTTAGGAAATCGAAAACTCTTCTTGATCCTTTTTTCTCAATTTTTACCTCTTGACCTTTTCTCAACAAGGGTGTAATCTCCAATTCTGAAATCCGAGTGCTTGTTTGGTCGAGAGCCTTTGATTAGATTAAAAGTTGGGATTAATTGTCCATTTCGATTGCTTACTACTTGGAAAATTGTTGTCCATGTGCATTCGAAGAGACTGGTCTTGTCAGTTTGTTATTTTTATCTTCATTGAAAGATCGATATGAGTGTTTGTTGAGTATTTCATTTTCATTGGTTGCTTACTTTTTCTTAGTTCCATCCCTATTGCTTGGTTTCTAATAAAAAATCAAAGATTTTTTTTCTTTTTTTTTCTTTTTTAAGCAATCATTTATTCGAAAAATATTGGCATTCAAATATTGAAAGAGAACAAATAGGGAATTTGCATTGTTCATGATTGTTTGATATTACATTTCAAGAAAGATCGTACATTGTAGTTCACATTATTCCAAAAAACTCCTCTTTCCCTCCTATAGATAGAATTCATCGAATGAAAATTTGTATCATTCATCCCTATTTACGCATTGTTGGGTCAGAGTCTTACATGACATTGGTTTCATTTCTGTCTCCTTTTTTCATAACAACAACCTTTAATAATATTGTGCAACTTTAAAATTCAACTAGCAACTTTTCTAGGGCTCTTTTGCACCAACATTAGCTAGGCTAGAGCTTTGGAATAGGCAGTGAGACACACTCTCCAAAGCACAAAACACACATAGTATCTTGTGATAAGGAGTGTCAAATTTCATTTGCAGGATTTTGTCCTGGGAAGCCCTTCTCACACAAGGGTCAAACCTGAGGTCACATTGAGATTGACAGAGTTACTCACCCTGCTTTGTTGATCTTGGTGCAGAGATTGCATGTATTACGGGGGTCAATTAAAGGTATACCCACAACGATGAGTGGAAGCCTCTCAAGTTTATTTCGGGCTAGATACCCTGCCCTTGCATGTGGATCGGACTGTCGACTATTTCCCCAAGCATCATTGTTGTTTGTGGTAACTTTAGTAGCCTATCTTCTTAGGGTCTTACACAAGGTGACTGTGAAGGGGTAAGTCTTCACAGTACCTGGAATCGACATTGGCCAGACTCACTCAGGCTCCTTGGAGGGTATACCCGCGATTATGTGTGGGAGCTTGCACCAGGGTGTAAGTCCGTTAAGCAGGTCGTCAACGTAAATTTTCCACCCTCGCCCAACCCCTTCTTGTCTCATCGTCGCGACGTTGGATTTCATCACCAACTATTGACTTCAGAATTGGAAGGTTTTGTTTGCTTGGTTTTGATTCCTAGATTTTACTAGCGCGTGCTGTTTGTTTATCCAAGTTGGCCATAGAATTTCTTTCGTAATATTTCAACTCGATCACAATTAACCCTCCATGTCGTTCACATAGAATGCAAGGACTACCTCCATAAGATCTAGAAGGTTCTCAACCCTTGCCTACCAACTCACCGGAGGGATCTCCTCAACAGAGTGAAGTCCAAGACGTTTCCACTCCACAAGTGGAAAGAACTAACTCTTTAGAACGGTTCCGAATTACCAATTCTCGAGAGGACTTCTGACTTCCTCCCGACTCTGAGAGACGTATTGTTCGAGTGAATTCTTCCGGAGAAATAGTTGTTGAGTCTTCTGGATTACCAATCGGACCTTTCACAGGACCCGAGGGTCAAGATCCTTTTTGGAATACTGGCATTTTTAGACGGGATCTCTTTGGCTCAGGAGTAGACGTTTATATCACCGTCACACCTGAGCTTCCTGAAACATTCGATCCAGACGCAATACCTTTTACTACTACCTATTATTTTCCTGGTTCAGACGCTCTGCCAACCGACCACATCTTGACTATCCCCCTACAAACGGTCCATTACACAATGGTCCCAGATACTACGCGTCCTCACACCGAGATTACAGTGGCTAGCCAAGCTCCCATTGGCATGCCGCTTTCACCTAGATTCGCCCCAACACTTCCCCCCGGATATCATGCATGAATGCTTCTATTCTGGCTCCTACACAAATCCCATCCGGGACTCCTGGCATTTCCACTCCTTCTGGGCACCATCTCGTTCCTGGTTTCATTCTGACACTTCCTCGACCCCCTTTCAGAGGACACATTCCATCCTCTATCGGAGGCACCGACCCTAGTGGCACCATCCCGTCTTTCACACCTAATTACCATATTCCCGTCGGTGGACAATTTCACCAAGGAGGCCAAACCCAATCCCCTTTTGCAGAACAAATCCCAATTGGGACGCAACCCCCGATTGGAGGGAAACCCCCACCTACCCCACCCTATAGACAAAAAATACCTCCATATTTGGCCCAGTATTAGAACCATCTTCTCCAAAACAACCCTCATTCGATTGGGGGGAAACCGCCTCAAGCTAGTTCCTTCATACCCCCTAGTACAGGCCAACCATATCTAGGTACGTCCAATCCTATTTGGGGCTCGAGCGCTCAACCCCACGCCCTTGTTCAAGGGAACAAACCCAACCAGTACAACCCTATAAATTACTTGCCACCACACCAACAACCGAATCTGCCCGGATCTTCACATTATATGCAAACTGCTTATGGCCCCACTTGTATACCTACAGGGCTCCCTCCCCAAAGTCACCAGTACCCACATGTAAATAGACAGTTACCCTTCTTAGCCACCTTGGACCTCCCTGATCTGTCGAGAATTTTAAATGATCTGATCTGTCACTCTCCTCAATGGCCCGCGATACCAGCCAAACTACCATCCAACATCCCTAAATTCGATGGTAAACCAGGAGAGGACCCGAACAATCATGTAATGACTTTTCACCTTTGGTGTTCATCCAACTCTTTGATGGATGAATCTATTTGTTTATGCCTTTTTCAACGAACTCTTACAGGTTCCACCAGGAAGTGGTATATAGAATTCCCACGAGGCTTCTTCACCGATTTCAACACCCTCGCTATGGATTTCCTCACCCACTACCAGTTACCGATCCGCTACGAAATAGGAATCGAAATTTTGAGTTCTTTCAAACAAACCAAAGCCACTCATATCTCTGATCACATTCATGAGTGGCGACGGAGATGACGTCTCATCAAACTCGAACTTCCCGATCAGTTGCTGGCAGAGTGGTTCACAAAATTATTCGTGAATGACATCGCTCGTGACATCACCATGGGTGGAGTTGTCACAGAAGAATAGGTGATCAGTCGTTCTCAATACCTCGACCTCGTTTACTCACAAACGGGTACTCTTTATGACTTACTCCCTGACACACCTCGTCCTTCTACTTATGCTACTTCAACTACTCATGCTGCTTCTCATGCAGCTGACGGTGTGATTGGCACTTTCCATGCACAACCTCATTCTGTCCAAGCCTCTAGCAGCAACCCAAATTCGTTGCTTCTAATGTTCAAAATTCTCCGTCTCCTACCCCTCCCACCGGAAAGACTTTTGAGGTGAACTCTGTTCAATCTACCTCTGTCGGAAAAAATAAATCCAAAAAAGGGAATGGTAAGAACGAGGAGGATAAAAATATTCCGCAATCTAAGAAGACCAAAACACAACTTGTTGACGATAAGGATAAGCACAAACCCCGATACCCTTGTCTTATCTGTGGTGATGATCACTACACTAAGGATTGTCCAAGATGAGCCAAGGTTACTAAGTTCCTTCAAGGGACCCTGAAACCGCCTACTCCGACCATGTTGTCACAACCCTTCCCTTCTCAACAACAAGCCCAATTGGTCATTCATGACCAACCTTCCCCCTCCACTACATCCTATGTCTTAATGTGTATAGGTGATTCAAAGAAGAATGACATCACACTTACTACTCAAGCCAAAGATTATTCTTCCTCCAAAGAGAAGTTTGATGAAATACCTCCTTCGTTGGTCCAACCATCTCCCACAAATCCACCTACTAACGGTCCTCTTCATCTTGAACGACCGAGCCTAGATACAGTTCTTCGCCCTCCCCCAAAGGGTGTTGTCCGAAAATCTGCTTTCAATCCTCATGCACGTGCTGCCCAGAACTATAGTATTGTCGAAGATCTGGCCCAAGCACCATTTGCGATGTCAGCCCTTGAAGTCCTTCAGAGTTGTCCTATACAATGGAAGGCACTGTTGAAAGCTATTGGTGGAATTGACCCTACCGATACAAATTTAATAATTTTTGACTTGGTAGATCACATTCCACGGTTACCCCCTCAACTCGCATTCCAAATACAAGTTATTGTCTCTGACAAGAACATTTGTAGAACAATTATTGATGAGGGTGCCTCGACGTGTGTCATGTCTATTACCTGCTGGAAAGCCATCAGCTCTCCTCCTTTAACTGACTCCCACAACACGCTCAAAGCCTTCAATGGCTCTGGTTTTAAGCCTTACAGTGTCCTCCCTTCATTGCCTATTACATTAGAAGGCAAAACGGTCAACGTTGAAGTGGAGGTTTTTGACGCTCCTCTCGATTACAACCTTCTACTTGGCCGTAGCTAAATCGATTCCATGCGTGCAGTTGTGTCCACTCTTTTCTGTGTCGTACATTTCCCGCATCAAGGAAAAGTAATTATGGTGGACCAATTAGCCTTCTTTCACTCCGATGCACGTATCGACAATGTACCTTTCATTGCAAAAACACCCCCTGGATATGAGAATGTTGGTGTCAGTCTTCTTAAAGATTCCTCCTTGATGGGTACTTTCCCCATTCCACCACCCGATGTTCCACATCCATTTGTCGCCTTGATCAACATGATCTCCACCTCTGTTCGCGAAACCCCTGTGTCTTATGACCCATGGATAGTACCCAACCCCGTTGAGCATCTTTGTTATGGTGACCAAATGCCTTTGAGTCCGGTCGAATCCACTTATCAAGCCATTCAATCGACAACCCCTTCTACCCCCTCTCTTGGTGATTTATCTCTGGATCCATTCCGCATCATTTTTCCTATGGACGAAATGATTATGTCTGTTATGTCCATGGAAGATACCCCTTGGGATGATGGACATCATCATTCCATCCTCTTCTTGGAACAACACACCTTTGAGAGTTACCAACGGATCTCGACCCTGTCGACTGTTGTCGTCATTTCTACCATTCCCGAGTCTACACACGATATGTTCTACAAAGGGAACTTAAGTAATATCTCACCGACCATCCCCCTCGACATATCCATAAAACCAGGAGTTGTCGAAAATGTGCACATCGGAGCTTCATGTTCCCATGACGAAGTTGTCACCTACAAGTGTCTTTTCCAAGAATTTCGTGACGTCTTCGCATGGAGCTATGAATAAATGCCGGGTATTGACCCCGACATTGTTGTACACGAGATTAAGACATACCCGGGTGCTAAACCCGTCCAGCAATGACTTCATCCGGTCCACCCACGTAAAGCAGCTGCTATCAAGCTTGAAGTTGAGAAACTTCTCAAAGATGGCTTTATTTACCCTGTGGCTCTAATTGACAAGGTTTCCAATCTTGTTCCGATTAACAAGAAACAAGGTACAATCCGTGTGTGCGTTGATTATAGAGACATTAATAAAGCTTGTCCTAAAGACAACTTTCCTACCCCCTTCATTGAATAGATCATCGACGATTGTGCCGGAAGTGAAATATTCTCTCTGATGGATGGTTTCTCCAGATATAATCAAATCAATATCGTACCCACAGACCAACACAAGACCGCTTTTATTTTTCCTTGGGGCACTTTCGCCTACCAGAAACTTCCATTCGGTTTAAAGAATGCCGGCGCAACTTTTCAACGTGCCATGTCTTATGCCTTTCATGATATCAAGCACATTGTGAAGCCATATCTCGATGACTTACCAGCTCATTCCATGCGTCGTGTAGATCATCCAACACACCTTCGCACCATTTTCCTTCGCTGTAGGTTCTACCATATACGCTTGAATCCCCACAAATGTGTTTTTTGTGTAGAATCCGACTGACTTCTAGGATTTATTGTTTCACGTCAAGGGACCAGGGTAGATCCTTTGAAGGTCGAGGTGATTCTCAATCTTCCTCCTCCCTCCTCACTTCGCCAGCTACAAAGTTTGCAAGGGAAGGCAAACTTTCTCCATCGTTTCATCCCGAACTATGCTGAGCTAACTCTTGGATTTACTCGACTGCTCAAGAAAGGTTATGAGTTTGTATGGGATACCACTGCTGACAAAGCTTTTGAAGCTTTGAAACTGTCGTTAACTCGTACCCCACTACTCTTCCCACCTGATTACAGTCGAGATTATTTCCTTCATCTCACAGCCTCAGACTATACCATCACTATGGTTCTCGTTCAGGAGGATGATTCTCATGATGAACATGTCATTTATTATTTGAGTCAGAGTCTCATGATTACCAAAACCAAGTATTTACATGTTGAAAAACTAGCCTTGGCCACTGTCCAAGCTGTTCAACGTTTCCGACACTATATCCTTTTAGGCAAGACTACTGTGATTTCCAACTGCAACCCTATGCAACACATTCTTACATGCCAATTGCTAGGGGGAAAATACTCCAAATGGATCGTAATACTCCAGGAGTTTGACTTAGAATTCGAACACGCTAAGTCCAAGAAATCCTTGGTGTTTGCCGAGTTGATATGCGACCTTCCTTGTTCTGAGATGAAAAATGTAGCAGAGGATTCATTACCTGATGAATCCCTTTTCCTGATCAATTCCGATGACCTTTGGTATGGGAATATCATCATATATCTCCAGACTTAGACTTTCCAACCCAATTTGTCTAGCACTGACCGTCGTCGAATACACTAACAAGCCCGTTAGTAAATTATCCTCCGTGATACTCTTTATCGTCATGGGATCAACTCCGTTTTTCAATGCTGCCTCATGTTTGACGAAGCTAAGAAAGCCCTGAATGACTGCCATTCTGGCGCATGTGGTGGTCACATGTCTGGGTATGCTACTGCCCAGAAGATCTTACGAGCGTGGTATTTTTAGCCTTCTTTATTCAACGATTGTATAATCGCTATCCAAAAATGCCACGCTTGCCAAACCTACAACAACAAAATACGATCACACCCTGCTCCTCTACACCCTGTGGTCTCCGTTGGTCCTTTTGTGAAATGGGGTATCAAATTCATGACATGTCACCCTCACTCGACTGGGGGGCATGGATACATTATTGTAGCCGTAGATTATTTTATGAAATGGGTCGAGGTGATGCCAACATTCGACAATACGGGAAAGACTACAACATTATTAATATTCAATCACATCATTGCTCGGTTTGGTGTTCCTCAAGCTATCGTGACTGATCACGGTAGCCACTTTAGAAAATTCATGATGTCTGAACTCACTGACAAGTTGGGTCTTCACCATGAAAACTCAACACCCTATTACCCACAAGCCAACGACCAAGTTGAAGCAATAAACAAAGTCCTCATCACCATGCTTCAACGAATGATAGGAATTCACAAAACGAGTTGGCACACGATGTTGTTTTCAACATTGTGGGCTTACCGGACATCCGTTAAGTCTGCTACCGGGTTTACACCTTTCCAGTTAGTTTATGGTCTAGAAGCCATCTTGCAGATTGAATGTGAGATACCTTCTCTAAAACTAGCCATGTAATTCTCCCAAACACTTCTGCCGAAGAAGAGCGTCTGTTGTATCTCATGCAACTAGACGAAACCCGTCACGATGCCACCCTAGTTATAGAAGCCCAAAAGAAATGCGTCAAACCCCAATACGACAAACATGTCAAGCCACGCGTTTTCTCTGAAGGTGATTTAGTTCTCCTTTACGAACAAGATCGGGATATGATAGGAGCCGAAAAATTTGAAGCTATGTGGTGAGGTCTTTATATTGTCAGGCGAGTGTTAGAGAAAGGATATTATGAGTTGGTGGACTACGACGGTATCCATTTGAGTGAACCTAGAAATGGGTTGTACTTAAAGAAGTACTATGCTTAAGATCACCTGTGCATGAGTGCTTGTATTTTATTATATCATACTTTTTGTGTGTTACTTTAGTATGCTTTTTCGTTATTTGCTCTCTGCCCTTGACCGCTTATCTTGCATTGTGCTTGGTTTCCAGATGTCGGAGTCCTTGCTACCCCACATTGTCTTCGCCGATGGCGCTAGTCGTAGTACTCATAACCTTGCTTCTGCTGCATGGGCAATTTACACACCTACAAACGAACTTATCAGTCTACGAGGTGTGTGCCTCAGTCGTGCGACCAATAATATTGCAGAATATAGTGCTATCATCGAATTGTTGATTGATGCTATTTCGCTTGATATTCGCCACTTGGTTATACGACTCGATTCGCAGCTAGTAGTACTACAGTTAAGTAATGTCTATGCTATCCAAAGTCCTACTTTATTATGGGTATATTTATGAATTCGCCTCTTAGAACGTTATTTTGATTATATCGAATATCAACATATTCCTATATGTCTAAATACATTAACTGATGCTTTAGCAAATTATGTGTTAGACATACATTGGGGACATTTATGTACCAATCACACATCACATGTATTATACAACACAAAATAAGCCGGTAGAAGTCGTATATATGTATATAACGATCAAAAGTTTTTACAAAAAGTTTCTATCCAAAGATCAAAATCTCAAAATATGAAGCCCATAGCTTCTACAAAATAGCATCACAGATGACGCTCACGATAACATACAATTTCTCAGGCTACCCTACGGAGCAGTCGACTGAGAGACTTGGACACGCCCACAGTATGGCGCTGATAATGTCTCGGGATCTGCCCAATAGCGATGTCCGGGACATCCATAGTCAACCCCTCTAAGTTCTATTCCACTGCCTCGTAGTCCTCGACATCCCATCTCGCCACTGGAGCCACTTCACCTCGCCTCTGAATGGGAGATGTTCCTAGAGGTCGATACGGCCCCACATGTGTGTCATCAAAATAATTTTTTTGGATTAGTCCTTGGATAAACATAAAAACATTTTATATAATAAAATTTGCAAAAACATTAAAAAAGAACAAAATGTGTACTTCTCACCTAAGTCACCCCACTGATCATCCTCAGGCAGGACCAAATCCGGATCTCCTCAGAAATCCAAACTGACATATGCGTAGTCATCGATCATCAACATCTGGGGCCTTAACCAGTCAAAAAATGAATCATTATACTTGATTATAGGCCCTGCTACGTGTCGAGCCATGAGGTTACACCACCTTAGCATCCTCGGATCCTGTGGGGTCGGTAAACCCCAATCTACCTGTATTCGCAGCAATGGAACCCTCTCGAGGAAGAATGACACCAAAAGTGACCCGTACCCAAATTGCTTCAGGTTACCCCTTCTGCACTTTGTTAGTTGCCTCTTCATACTATGGGGAACCGCATTCGACTAGTTGAAAACCCGAGGCTCTATGCACTCTATTGCATATTGGAAATAGCTCTAGAGAGCCATGTGCGGAGCCACGCTCCTAGCCATGCGTGCAATGGTAAACAAGATAGTCCGTAGGGTTAAATCTTGGACCCCCCAAATGACAGCCTTACCCTTTCTTCTCTCTGCCTCGGGAACACAATATCGGCGAACATACTTGCTCATAGGAAGTCCACCGCCTCTACCTCCGGTCAGAGTAGCATGGTATCCACACCATGACAACCCCGTCAGAAAATAGATATCCTCGATATTTAGTGTCAACGTGTGGACCCCTACGTGAAATAACTGTTGATCCACATCCCACATGTGGACCAGGTACTCTAACAATCTGAGTTGGGCTCTCATGCCCAGGATCCTAAATTTTTTTAAGAGCCCACATTCCCAGAGGGCAACGACTATACCCGGATCATTCTCGGATATGGCATCATCCTCCTCGTGCTCTCTTTTTCTCCATTCCAACATTGTGATGGTCAACACCTGCAATGGAGCCATGAGAAGGAAGTCAACAACTTGTTTTAACCTCTTACATAATTTTTTATTGAGCAAAACCACACACAAAAATCTATGTTTTGGCCCTCGCAGGTGAAGCTTTTGCACAATGCGATATTCTCACAGGTGCACTGAAGCCCACCCGCGAGAATGCTTGAGCGCATCTACCGACCCTAAAATGGACTCAAAACTCTAAAATTGCCAATAAAAATTAAAAGTAAAGCATGGAAAAGTTGGAAAATCAAGAGATTACCTCGTTGGCTGAAACCATTTGCCGAGTGATTGCTTGCACCTCCCGCAATTGAGCAAAGAAATTTGGGGAAAAATGAGGTATGTTGGACAAGTTTTTGGCAAAGTAACAATGAAATGGTAAAAAAGGCTTTTTCACCCATATTTATTCACTTTTTACTATTTCTTGTTGATTTTTTATATTATTTTTATTGCTT
>ML786125.1:425454-446617 GCA_009831015.1 Picea engelmannii
GGTATGTTGGACAAGTTTTTGGCAAAGTAACAATGAAATGGTAAAAAAGGCTTTTTCACCCATATTTATTCACTTTTTACTATTTCTTGTTGATTTTTTATATTATTTTTATTGCTTTGCTTAAAAAACCTAATACCCTAATAACCTTGTGAGTATGGTTTTTCGCAGATATAGTGACTTCGAAGTCTGAACGACGGTGTACGGGTATTTTTTCTTTTTTGTCACATGTACGACTACTTTTTTAGGGTTTTTGTAGAAAAAACCTCGAGCTCAGTCTTCGTTTGTTCTCACGCTCGAAAATACGTGAGAACGCAATCGAGTATACTTTTTCTCATCTTTTCGTACTCGTCATGGTAACACGAAAACGACGAACGTGAGGGAGTATCCTTTAAGCTCTTTTCACGCTCCATAAAAATGAAAAGATTGCCGAGCGATCTTGTTCTTTTCACACTCGTTAAAGCATTTGAAGAAAACGTTCGACGGGCGATAGTTTATCACTTTTTCGGTCTCGTCGAACTCATTTATGAAAAAGGAACTGGGAGAGTTCTCTTTAAGTGTTTTTCAGACTCTCAAAACATGAAAACCCCCCATGTTTTCTATCCTTGTACTCGTTAAACAAACATCGAAAGACCTATAATGGGATCGAACCACTCCTTCCTAGGGTTCGTTAAATGTACTTCGAGGGACTTGTCCAAAGGATGAGATTACAACGACAAGCATATATTATCCTCCTCAAGCTTGTGTAAAAATAAAGAGGTACTTGCCAGAAATGGTGGAGGAAATTTTGGGAAAGGGATGTGTTTTCATATTCGTATTAATGGCAGTAAGCGTCGCTCTTGAACATGACACCCCCTATTCGACATTTGAATTCGGGTTGGGAAATCCATTTGTCTCTCGTCTGAATTGCTACAAGGTCATATCTTGGGCCGTCTTTGAGTCAATGCTACCAATCCTTTGTCGTGTCATTCATATGTTCAAGAGAAGTTCAAACGAGCCCTCCATTGAGTCGGCCATCTGCAGTTGTCCATTCTTACCATGCCGGCCTTCCCTGTGTTCGTTTCGAATCATATTCATACTTTGATTCACCCTTAAAATCTGTTACTTATTTCATGTCATTGATGGGGGATACATCAAGGCTCTCCTCCGACGAATCTTTTTCCATCGACTCCAACTCATTATCTGGGAATAAGACTTAGAAATCATTTAGTACCTTAGAACCTGCATGCCTTAATGGCAGGTCTCTTTTCTTTTGACAGGGGTTTCACATCATTGGTCTCTAATCAAGAGGTTCCGCCGAGTGTTCGACTTCATCTCATTCATTCACATTCATTCGGATTGTACTTTGGTACCTTGGGAGTCATTGACATCAATGGTTATTTCCCTCGCACTTGTTAATGGTTTTCATCAATGACTGGTAATCGAGTGGTTTCTACCATGTTCGACTTCAACACATGTAATCACATGGATAGATTTGTACTTTCAGGTGATGGGATTGAAGACCCTGGGTCTCATCTTTTTGATTCAGGCTGCGATGGAGTATGGATGATTTGTATCGACACATAGATCCACTTTGTATGTCACGTGGCTATGTCTTAATTTGAGTCTTCTAACATAGATCCATAGTGTATTCCTGGTGGCTATGTATCATTTTGGCGACATGGATCCACGTTGTATGATTGGTGGCCATGGCCTACGTTTATGATTTCATTCATTTGTGATCTGAGCATGGAAATGCCTACCTCAGAACTAGTATTATATTCTGCAGATGCTTGGTTGTTTGCAGGTTTCCGATTAGGTGTGCTCCTTGTTTCTAACACACACATGCATTTTACAAAGTATTTCGGTTGTCACGAGTTCTATCCTCTTAATTTGGGGGGCAATTTGTTACACATGATTTTGGTCACTCTGGTAATGTATCTACAGTTATGTGATCAAGCTCTCATAAGGACTTTTTTTCCTGAGAAAAGTGACTATTGTCTTCCTCTACAAAGCATATTTTTAAAGTGAGTTCACAGGTTGCATATGATGCAGAGTGTGAAAATCCTCATTCTCGCAGGTTTCTCTATACTTGGCCTATGAGGAGTTCGCAGTTTTCCCTATAAGCAGGGTGTGAACCTGTTTCAAGGCTAAAAATGGAAGAAGAGGTTACAAAGGTTCTAGAAGAGGATCTTCTAGAAAATGAGTTGGATTTCGCATGGTTTGCATCCTACTGACTTCTCATATTTAGTGGGATCATCCTCATCCATTTAACCATCTCTCCTTCTCCTATATATTGAAAGGTTTCTCATGGAAAAGGTTAAGCAAGATTGAATGAAGAATTGATGGGAGAATTGTGTGAAGAACTCTGTTTGGATTGAAGCTTGAAGACTCTATTTGTCTATCAAGTTGTACTGGATCTTCTTCATGCAAGTGTAGAGCAAGTGTGTGTGTTGGAACCAAGGACCACTGAAAGGAATCTTGCGACATCAAGGTGATCTGGTTGTATCTTCTACTTTCATTTAATATAATACAACGACATGTCCCTTTCCCATAAAATCACTCTTATTTTATTGCATAACTCCTTGATCATATGCATAGGTTGACATTGAATATACTTTGATATCTTCACTTTGGTTGGTTTGTGTTGTCTTGGACCTGATTTCACAAGAGCACCAGAGCGAAGTAGGAACAACAGAGACCTAAGGAAGTGATATAAATGTATGTCACTCATTCCTTCTTGGTAGTAGATTCAATGATTGCAACTTAGAGGAAGAGTCATGTCCTTGCCTCGTCCAACCGCCCAGATGTATAAGTAGAATGATGGAACCACTGTCACACTATCATTGTGAGATATACTATTGTAAAACTGTACCAATCAACCTACACCAAACAACCTGTACCAATAACCTGAACCATGCATCGACTTGTACCTCAACCTGTAATGAGCTTGTACCATAAACAAGTGCATCAACCATGCACCAACCTATACCTCAACATGTAATGAAATTGTACCATAAACAAGTGCATCAACCATGCACCAACCTGTACCTCAACTTGCAAACCTTCCTTAACTTTAACAACAAGATACTAGCATTTTCATCAAACTTTACTTTAGTCTCACATGACTAGTTTTGGATTAGCCAACAACCCTAACTTGAAATAATCATAACTATCAGTGTTTCATGGAAACCTGCATAGGGGACCTAGCTAAAGCATACAAAAACAAATCTTATCAAGAAAAGGAAGAGAGATACATAATGAAGAATGGGAATCAATGTATATTATGATCTTATCAATGAGTGAGTGATCTTCACTCATATAGGCAATGCCATCCTATAATTAGGAATGCATGCATAATAGTGATGGTCTAAGATTAGAATGTCTAAGATAGAACTAGTGAGTTAACTCCCACTGAACTAGTGTGTTGAAAATAGAAATTTCTCCAACAACCCCCTGAATGTCACTATGGAGTAAAAAATGAGTCCCAGTTACTAGGCCATATTAGGTACTAATGTACAATACAACTAATGAACACTGAATAAAAGTGAGGAAAGAGGGAAAACCATGTGGGAACAACCCCCCCCTCAAAATATAATGTATCAAAAGAAGAAAATGGCAGCTGCTAGGCAACTATGTTCTTCACTGCAAGACGACCCTGCAAATTTTGAAACTTCTGCTCACTGAAAGTCTTCATGAAGATGTATAAATCTTTATG
This sequence comes from Picea engelmannii, assembly GCA_009831015.1. NCBI lineage: Eukaryota > Viridiplantae > Streptophyta > Pinopsida > Pinales > Pinaceae > Picea > Picea engelmannii. Next base: position 429,149 of record ML786125.1, read on the forward strand.
GATCTGATGAAGTCCTTTGGAAACTTTTTGGGCCTTGTACCTCTTCATCCTGTGGACCCATCTGCACCTCCAAAATATTCCTTTCTGGTGGAAGTGGAACCAGATGCCAAGTCTAATTCTCTAGGAGAGAGTCATGCTCCTCCTACATGGCTTCTTGCCATAATGGATTGCCCACAACCTTATTGTAGGTTTGCGGATCAGTAGATTGAACCATATAGCAATGCATGGGCATCACAGGTTCTGAAGCTGAAAGTACATGAGAAGTCTTCTCATGCTGATATTGTTTCCTCCTCAAATCCAATGGATTCCCTACAAGGATACCTACTGCATGAAGTGTTAATTGTGCCTTCTTGGGCATCTGTTGAAGCTTCAACGATGGCTTCTTATCTGGCTGTGCTGCCTTCTTAGTTCCATGTACATAATCTAAGTGTATGGAATCATCTATGATGTATGAAACTGATGGAAGCACACGAGTATATGCATGGTGCACTAGAGGTGCATGCAAAGTACTCTCCTTATGTGTAAGTAGAATAGAGGAGTCATCGTAAAAAAAATTAGTGAATTTATATAGCCTTGAATTGTGATCCACCTCACCAATTGCAATGATGGAATTGTCATGCATGTCAATTATTGAAACTGAATCTGATGTAAATTCAACCTTTTTTCCTTTCTGAGTGATCTGATAATCTAAGAGAAGATTCATAGAAAGATTTGGAACATGTAAAACATTCTCAGAACTACCATTATGGAGTTCCACTCTCCCTTCTCCTGCTACTGCTACTGGAGTATCATCCCCCATGAGAATAGGGGGTCTTGAGCATGGACTCAAAGAAGAGAAACATTCCTCTTTTGCTTCCATATGATGGGATGCACCATAATCTATAATCCATGAATCAAATGAGGAATTAATTGCAACAAGAGCATGATGATTACCTTTATTAGGAGCATGATCTTCTTCCTTATGCTTTTTGACTCCCTCTGGAATGAAGTTTCCAAGGTTGTTCTGTTGAAGTGCCCGTGCCATAAGATCAATCTGTTTCTTCATGCATGTGGATTCTTCATGATTCGGTTTATTGCAGTAATTTTACTTCTTTCCCTTCTTCTTCGTCTTCTTCTTGGAATCTGAAGAGTCTTTGGAACCTGAAGAATCATTAAAGGGTTTGGAATATCCCTCCTTCCCGTTCTGTTTGGATGACCCTTTTCCATCATGCATGGTGAGTGCATGTTCTTTGGGATCTTTCATGAGGCCCATCTTTATGAGTTTTGTCTACTCTTGTGTGAGAGACTCAATGAACTGAGCCATCAAAAGCATTTTCCAATTTGTGCCCAAAAGACATCTGCCAGAATGGAAATTGGAGACATATACAATGTATTCTGGTCCTAGCTTGGCCAAGATTGTTAGAATAATTTGTTTCTCTTGTGTAGACTTGTAAATACCACATTCACCCAAGCTCAAAATCAAAGATTTAAATTTAGTAAAGAAATTCTGTATATTATGAAAACTTTTAGGGTCTAAGGTATTCAACTCTACCTCAAAGATATGACCTCACATCTCATCCTGCTTTCCAAAGAGTCCTTCAAAGGTGGTCCAGATCTCATTTGGAGTCTTGCATGCGGCAACATGAAACCATAAATCAATGGAGATTAACTCAAGAAGTAGTCCTGTGGCCTCATCCTTACGGTTCGCCCATATGGTCTTCTCAAGTGCTGATGTAGGTTTTGTTTATGTCGCCATTGTCAAATTATATAGTCCTTTTCTTTTGAGTTGGAATGCGGCCTTCAAATTCCATTCAAAATAGTTGTACGGTGTGAGTATTATCACTAGACTTGATTGAAGAAGTTGCTTCACCTCCATCCTACTATTGATTCTGAAAAGATCTTGAAAACCCAGATCGTGGATTCTGAGATATGATTGGCGGTTCTATGACAACTATAGATATGGTAAAACAACTATATATCCTAAAATATGATGTCAGTTTTGGATAATTTTTGGTGAGCATGATCATCCCTATGTTATACGTCTTTGGTAAAAATTTCAGCCTGACCCAGATCACGGATTTCAAGATATCACAATTTTACTACAGAAAACCAATTTTTGGAGGGCTGCTGAATCGTCACACCCTAGAGAAGGATAAAGTGTGACGATGATAAATCATCACACCCTAGTGAAGGACACAGTGCGATGATTGTGAAAAACTGAATCGTTGCAACCCAGATGAATAACACAGTGCGATGACATCGCATCCTGGCTGTGTATAGGCTGTGACGATGTTTGGAAAAATATTTTTTCTTAAGTCTGAGAGCGATCTTCGCACCCTTCGACATGGATAGGCCGTGACGATTCCAATCGTTGCACCTTTCGATAGGGATAGGTCATGACGATTGCGAAAAGTAGGTTTACTCAAGGATTCTTTTGCTCTTCTTTGGCTTGTCTGGGTTGCTCCAACCAGCTCGGCTCTGATACCATGTCAGTGTTTCATGGAAAACTGCACAGGAGACCTAGCTAAAGCATACACAAACAAATATTATCAAGAAAAGGAAGAGAGATACATAATGAAGAATGAGAATCAATGTATATTATGATCTTATCAATGAGTAAGTGATATTCACTCATATAGGCAATGACATCCTATAATTAGGAATGCATGCATAATAGCGACGATCTAAGATTAGAAAGTCTAAGATAGAACTAGTTAGTTAACTCCCACTGAACTAGTGTGCCGAAAATAGAAATTTCTCCAACAATAACTATGTACTTGTAATGAATAAAGATTTGAAAATAGTACACAATTTTCTTCAGTGTGTTTTGTGAAATTCTTCCAGGTGTCACTACTTGGAACCTCTCAGAAAATGAGTTATAGAAAAAATGGCATACCTTGTTGAATTCTATCTTATTCTAGAGAGCAAACTTGTAGAGTGTGCCCCACACAGAATATTTGTTGTATGGATATGAAAATTTTACACAGAATACTACAAACTGTACTCTAACCAACACATTTTGTTTTACTAAATTTGGATATGTTATGAAGAAGTTATGACATTTTTACCCGAAACACCCGTTTTAGACTAGTTTCAGGACTAGCCACAAGCCCTATTTTCCACGGAGTTTAACTCCAAAAATACAACAAACCATAAGCTGAAATTCATACCAAAGATACTTGGATATGTTTCCTCAATGGCCTCCCAATTTAATGGTCACAATCATTCTAGAAAAAAACTTATTGTGGAAATGGTGAGATGACCTGCAAATAACATACCTTAGAAAGCATCATCAAAAGAATTTATCCTCCCTTGAATTTCGGCCTTCTTTACTTCACCTTCCCTCTGAAATTAGGCTTAGATATCCTTTGGTTACCTCAGTCACCTTTAGATATTCAATATGCTCAAGTGTGATTGAAATGAGAGAGCCTTGCCTCTTATTTATAATTTCATGTAACTTCCTTAGAAGCATCTTCCATACCACTTTGTCCACATAGCCACTTTGTTCACATAGTCACCTATGTTCAAATTTTCCCAATTTGTCACTTGTCCATATATCCAATAACCACCTGACTACTTAACCCATTTTCCTCATTTTAGGGTTTACCTTCTTATAACCACTTTCCATAATTAGAAAGTTCTCCATTTACTTTATTATTTAAATAATCCTCCTTGACTTTGTCACTTCACTTTATTATTTAAATAATCCTCTTTGACTTTGTCACTTCATTTTCTTATTTAAATAATTTCTTCTTTGCAAGAACTTTGACTTCTTTGACCTTTTGGGGCTTCAAGCCAACAAATGAGGGTCCTCCAACTTCCTAAGGCCATAACTCTGAAACCATGAGGAGTTATGTGATGTTCCACATATCACTAGAAATGACATGACGTGACATGTACTATCCATCTAGAATAGTCTTACCTACAAATATATCAAAATTCATACCATTATACATAAAACAAACTTGGGTCCATTACCCAAACCTTTGTGCTACCGGAATTCGCTACCAGACTTTCTTCAAGGGTTGACGTCAATGACAACCAACCCAATTAATCAACAATTATGTCGTTTGATAGGACTTTTGATCCAATCCTCCACTGTATTAGGAGTTATATACTGATCTCTTACTATCTAGGCCCACAAACTTGTTCCTTGAATTAGACTCCAAACATTTTTTTTAGTAAGAGCCTTTGAAAAGAGAAATGGATTTTTGAGGTCCCATCCTCCAAAGGCTTTTGGTAATGCTAGCTTTTTCCATGAGGCTAGCACCAAACCTTTCTTTTTTTGGTCCCCATACCATATAAAATTGTAGAAGTTTCCTAATGGTTTCTAGAACACCTTTTGGGACCCAAGCAAGAGATATCTAATCGACTAGAATTACTTCCAAAACTGTTTTTACCAAAACCAAATGATCTCCCTCGAACAACCGTTTGTTGCAACAAGGGTTTATTTTCTTCTTCACTTTTGTTATCAACCACTGCCAATCACATTTTTTATATTGGGGTTTGGCTTCAAATATAAGCCCAAATATTTCATACCTTGTCCTAGATTAGTCACCTTAAAGGGAAACAACCGAGTAATTAATTTCTTTTTTGGCTCGGATATCCCCCATAAGGTCATCAAAGATTTTTCCATATTAATGACCATTCTGGTTGCTTTAAAAAATAACTCCATGATACCCTTGAATTTCTCAATGACCCTTCTTGTACCTTCATAAAAAATCAATATATCATCTACAAATAGTAGATGTGTGATATTGCATGAAACTCCAATGGAAACCCCCTTTATCTACCATTTCCTTTTGCTTCTTTAAGTAGCTTACTTAAGCCTTCAACCACTAAAAGAGAGAGAAGGGGGGATAGGGGACATCCTTGTTTGAAGCTCATACTTGATCCAAAGAAATGGGTTGTTGCTCCATTTAATAAAACAACAAAATATATTGAGGAAATGCAACTCATTATCCAAACAACAAACCAATGACAAAAGTGTAATGTATGGGAATAAGTCTAACGTAAATCCAATTTATCATATCATAACCTTTGGACAGACCCACTTTCATCACCGTTGATATTTTATTTTTGTCCTTTATTGTATGCATGCATTCTTTTGTTACCCCAACTACCTCATGAATTTGTCTTCCCTCTAAGAATCCAAATTGTTCTCCTAAAATTTGATTTAAGAGAACACTTTTCAATCTTCTAGTACTGAACTTTGAAATGATTTTGTATATTCAATTGCATAAGGAGTTGGATCCAAATTTCTCAAATGTTGTGGGATTATGTTCTTTAGGAATCAGTGCTAGCAAGGTTGTATTAAAAGATCCCAACATTTTTCCTTGAGTGCATGTAGTCTCCACCACTCTTCGTAAATATTCCTCTATAAAATCATAATAGCCCGAGAAAAATTCCACTAGTAGTCCATTAGGCCTAAGACTTTTGTCCTTTTGAAAATTCAACAAAGTCTTATACAATGCTTCTTTCCCAATTTCCTTGATCACGGGTTCATTATTTTCCTCATTGATGAAGCTAGGGAATGAGTTTGACAACCTAATCACTTCTAATATTGTAGCATGAGTGTCATTGTTATGATCCAACGTCTTAAATATGATAAAAAATCAATTAATACAGTCCACTTTGAGGGGGAAACCTCAATTTAAAATATATCCAATTTAGAAGACACGATAAGATAAGATAAAATGATCCTAAGAGTAGGTCTCCTTGGTATATATATGGGAGACAAAGGGTACAATTATAATGAAAGGGTACAATGAAGGGTTCTATCCTACATACAAATATAACACCAGAAATGTAATAATTCAATATTTAGTGCTTAATAACGAGTTTTATATATAACATAGGGCTTTGTCTAGGGCTTAACATGCCCCTCCCCTTCAATCAAGTGTTTTCCTCAACACTTGACTAACCACAGATGTTTTTGCATGAGTAACTCATGTTCCCATGTTTCCTCTTCCACTGGTAGGTTCTTCCATTTGACGAGGTACTCAATAATTTCTTGATTTCTCATCTGCTTAATTCTTGCTTTAAGGATTGTTTCTAGTTCTAGTATGATTTTACCTTCATTAATCTCTAGTAAAATAGTTTGGATTGGGATCTTGTTGCTGATTACCTTCTTTAAGCAAGAAACATGGAAGACTAAATGTACACATGAAGATACATGCAACTCCAATTTGCAACCCATACTTTCAATCCTTTGCAAAACCTTATAGGGGCCATAATATTTGGGTGCTAATTTATTGTTCTTCTTTTGTTGCTTGAGGGACATCTGTTTATATGGTTGTAGCCTCAGAAACATGTTAGGATATTTAGACACTTAAGACTTAGTTAATATCTACCTGGTCTAATGTTTCGTTAGGTAAAAATGTGTTTCTTAGTGTGTTTATTTAGTATGCATTAGTATGCATTTGTAGTTAGGAAATCCGACAATCACGATATGTTCCCGACATAGAGTGATCCGATGGTTCATATTATCCTTGATCTTAACGACCATTGATCTATGGCTTAACACCTGATTGGTCCATGATATCTATTTAAAGAGCATGGAGGGTCATTTTCCGATGATTGATTGTGAGAAACTCTCTTGTAAAATCTCTCTATAATCTTTTTCTTTTGCATTAATAAACTGCTCCAAGTGTCCGCGTTGGTTGGGGCCGTGGATGTTTTCCTGTAGGGGTTTTACCATGTGAAAACATCGGTGTGTTGTTCTTTGATTTGGTTATGTGAGTGGTTATTGAAGGTGTTCATCCTCTATTGGAATACTTGTGTTTTCGAACATGGTATCAGAGCCTGTTTAAAGACCCGCTCCTATTGTAAATCGAGATCGTGAAGCCGATTGCCTCATCTCAATTTTATATCATTTTTGTACATTTTTGGGCTAAGAGGATGGTTCCATTGCGTATGAAGCACTCGTTTAAGTGAGGAACACTTTTCGTTTCACTCAAAAAGGTTTCTTTTTGCCCAAGATACGACCATTTTAGTCAGATCCAGAGGTATAAAGCCTGGATACGCATTTTTTTTTTTTTTTTTGCAGNCAGAGTATCTTTTTGGTTTTATTTCGGTTTTGTATTATTTATTTTATGGTTGCTACTCTTTTAGATCTGCGTATTCTCTTTTCCCCGCGCCCTGTGCGATCTTGGAAAATCATAAATAGATAGGAAAATGTGCATCTTCCAGGTAAGATAACCAAGATCTAACCCTTGTTGTCAACAACAACAATAACAACAACAACAACCCTCTTCCTAAAAAATACAATATGTTTTGCTAGAACATTTGGTTAAAAGTTGCCTTATTAAGTAAGAGGTCTTGAGTTCAAGTCTCTCCTTTGTTACTTTTTTTTGAAAAAGTTCATGTTGAAATTGTAAAATGTATTTCATTTCAAGTATAAAAGTGAATCATTATAAGTAGCTTTAATATTTTATTTTAGAGTTATTTATTTTGTATGCAACTTTTCTTTTATAAAGTAACTTCATTGTAAAAGTGATCCCCACTTCTCTTTATAAAAGTGGGTCACTTTATAAAACAACTTACACCACCACGTGGTCATTTGGTTACCGTTTATGCCGTTTTTAAAAAGGGCATAACTTTCAGATTCAAAGTCCATTTTTAGTGCCGTTTTTTTTTTAAACCGCATAATTTTTTGAGATCTTTCCATCCAGATCATTAGTTTCAGTTTTTAAATCCATATTATCTACACATTTAATATGGCTTCTTCCAGTAATATTTTGCTTACTAACACCAACTACTTCCAATGGAAATCTCATATGGAAGATTTATTAAGAAGTAAAGGCTTGTACCAGATTACCTTGGGAAAGGAAAAAGCACCTACAGATGATGATAATAAAGTAAAATGGGCTAATAGGAGTGATGAAGCACGTGGACTAATCAGAATGTCCATCTCTCCTGATTTAAGGTTCCACCTTAAAGAAATTGATGACCCCAATGAAGCTTGGGAAAAGATTGAATCTGTGTTTGGTAAACTCAATATTAATCGAGCACAATAGTTAGAAAATCAAGTACTGACCTTAAGTCCAAGTGATTTTTCTTGCCTTGGAGACTATCTATCTAAGTTTAAAACACTCAGAATTTTATGTGAAGAATGTGAGATAGAAATGGAGGAAGAGCGTTGCATCTATCTTATTCTTTCTAAGCTAGGTAGTGCATATTCTGTGTTTGTATCTACCTTTTATGCCGAGGCTCTAGGGAAAGCTTATCAAAAACCCACTCTTGAGTCCTTTTGTGCTGCTTTGATTAGAGAGGAAGATAAGCTTGTACAACTTGGAGTGATCAACACTACAAGTATCTCCAACAAATCCTTAGTTGCCTATTAGAAAGATAAACCCAAATATCCCAAGAAGCAACATTCTCGCTACAACAACAAGCAACATAAGGGTCCCAAACCTGCTCAGACAACTTCAACTCCTAATTGTGACAAATGAGAAAAATATAAAAATAAGAAGACTGACAGACATTGCAACTTTTGTGATAAAGATGGTCATGATGAGTCCAAATTTTTCAAGAAGATGGTAGCTTTAGAAGCAACGATGAAGAAGCACACCATCAGTATTGATTCTTATTCTTCTTCTTCTCATGGACATGCCCTTTCCGCTTCTGGTTTCTCCTTCAATACAACTTCTACTTCTTCTTTTGATGAGTGGCTTATGGATTATGAAGCATAATATCATATGGCTAAGGATAAATACATTTTCTGGTCTAAATGAATGTAACACCAAGAAAATATTTGTTGGTGATGATAGATCTCTTAGTGTTGTAGGATCTAGAACAATTCAAGTAGATAATGGTAATTTCAATGATGTATTATGTGTTCCAAGTCTTTCTTGTAACCTTTTATCGGTATATCAAATCACTCATCCAGGTGAAGGTAAAACTGTAGAGTTTTCACCTCACCAAGTTGTAATCAAGGATTTAAAAGATCCTAAGCATGTTCTTGCAACTGGAATTGCTGATGATATTACCCATCTGTACAAGTTTGACAACTTTGGGTCATCATCTTTTTCATCTGTTTTTTTTGCTCATAGCGATGACTTGAGAAAATTTTGGCATGAACGATTTGGTCATCTAAACTATCATTCATTGCAAAAACTATGTAATCAATAGATGGGGACTGGTTTTCCTCTTGTTTCATGCAGAGATGGTGTTTGTGCCGGTTGTATTCTCGGCAAATATCATCGAGATAATTTTGACAAACGTGCCTCTTGGCATGCCTCATGCCCTTTGCAGCTTGTTCACAATGATTTGTGTGGTCCACTTTCTTCTCCTTATTTTTCTGGGTGCAATTATTTCTTAAATTTCATAGATAATTTTTCCAGATGTACTTGGGTTTACTTCTTAAAACTTAAGAGCGAAGTTTTTGACAAGTTTTTGGCCTACAAGGCCCTTGTAGAAAAACAATCTGGACATCAAATTAAAAAGTTAAGAACAAATAATGGAGGGGAATATGTGAACAATAATTTTACAAGTTACTGCACTACACAGGGCATCCAAATGCAACACACTATTCCATATACACCACAACAAAATGGTGTTGCCGAGAGAAAGAACCACACATTAAAAGAAATGGCTAATTGTATGATCCAATCTAAGGGATTAAGTCTAAAGTATTGGGGGGAAGCAATCAATTTTAAAAATTACATAGTTAATCGCACTCCCACAAAGGCTCTTAAAAATATAACATCGAAAGAAGCTTGGACTAAAATTAAACCAGATGTAAGTCACTTCCGTGTATTTTTCAGTATAGCATGGGCTCACATTCCTAATGAGAAAATGAAAGCATTGCAACCTAAAAGTGAGAAGTGCATATTTGTTGGTTATTCTAAAGATGTCAAAGGTTATAGACTTCTTCAACCACATTGTAATGAAATTATTATTATAAGAGATGTTAAATTTGATGAAAATCTCTTGGCTCGCGAGCCTAATTTGACGATTTTTCCTTCTTCAACCTGCGATCCATCTTCGACGTTTGTGCCTTATTCTGTTCCTATTCTGGTTTCTTCTTCAGATGATGATACTGAGGATGAAAATCCACCTCCGCCTGCTCACCTTCCTCCATATGAGTCCTTTGAACCTGAACCAACACCAGTTCCACCGCTTCCTAGATGGGTTCGTTCAACATGAGAAGCAACTGGTGGTCTTGTCGGTGATCCTTCAGATCAGTGTCGGACACGTTCATAGTTCCAACGAGCCTCTTCTCTTTTGGATGAAGTTTAAGAGACTCATGATTCATAGACATTTGTAGAAGCTTAAGGTCATCCAGATTGGGATACAACAATGAATGAAGAGTATCGTTCTTTAATGGAAAACAATACTTGGGATCTTGTACCTCTTCCAAAAGGAAGAAAACTTATCAGATGTAAATGGGTCTATAGAACTAAGTATGTATCAGATGGAAGTGTTGAAAGACACAAGGCTCAGTTAGTTGCCAAAGGCTTTTCACAAGTTGAAGGAATTGACTATAATGAAACCTTTGCCCCTATAGCCAAAATGAATTCCATCTGCCTTGTTCTTGCCCTTGCTACCTCACATAAATGGGAGGTCCATCAGATGGATGTTAAATCCTCATTCTTGCATGGATATTTGCAAGAAGAAATATACATGGAACAACCTTCTGGCTATGTCCAGAATGACTCTAGCCTTGTTTGTCGCCTTAAGAAATCTCTTTATGGTATTAAGCAAGCTCCCCGAGCTTGGTATGCCAAAATGAACAACTTTCTTATTGACACCGGATTCTCTAGATGCCATTCTGATCCTAATTTCTATACCAAGAAAGTAGGAAGCCTTCTCATAATCCTTGTCCTTTATGTTGGTGACCTTATCCTTACTGGTAGTGACTCAAAAATTTTAAACCATGTGAAAACCAACCTTAAGAAGAAATTTGAAATGATAGACTTAGGCTTTTTGCACTATTTCCTTGGCCTCCACGTTTTGCAAACCAATGAAGGAATTTTTCTTTCCAAGTCTAAGTATGCTTATGACCTTCTTCGTCACTTTCACATGGATGATTGTAAACCAACCCCTTCTCCCTTCTAGTCTGGAGTCAAGCTTATTGCCACCTGTACTTCTCCTGAAGTTGATGCCACCCTGTACCGTTAGTTAGTTGGTAGCCTCTTATACTTGACTCATACCCGTCTTGATCTTTCCTTTGTTGTTGGTCTTGTTGCCCGATATATGAAAACACCCCACAAAATCCATTAGAAAGCATCTAAAAGGACACTTCACTATGTCCGTGGTACAGTTCAGTTCAAGATACATTACAGTTTAGTGGGGACTCCATTATTGGTTGGTTTCACTGATTTAGATTGGGCTGACGACCCTGATGATCGTAAGTCTACTGCAGGTTATGTTTTCAGCCTTGGATCAAGACTTGTCACTTGGGCCTGTAAGAAACAACAGGCTATTGCACTTTCTTCAGCAGGAGTAGAGTACCGAGCAACGGTAAATGCAAGTCAGGAAGCCTTGTGGCTTCGACAGATCCTTTCAGAGTTTGGATTCCAACAACAACATCTGACCAGCCTTTGATGTGACAATTAAAGTGCCATCAAGCTCACCAAATACCCAGTTCAACATCAACACAACAAACACATCGAGCACACATGCACTTCATCAGAAAGCTCATTCATGATCAAGTTGTTGAAGTGCTCTTTTTCCCTACAAAAGATCAAGTTGTAGACATTTTCACAAAGTCTCTTACATAAGTGAATTTTTCCAAACTTCGATGTATGTTAGGAGTTCATGAAGTTTTCATTAAGGGGGGATAGGCTCTAATGCCTCCTTCCTTCTCCTATTATGTCACTATTGTAAATCCTTCAATCCTATCCCAAGTTGTTCTTAAGGGGGGATGTTAGGATATTTAGACACTTAGGTGTTAGTTAAGATCTACTTGGTCTAATGTGTCGTTAGGTAAACGTGTGTTTCTTTAGTATGCATTAGTACGCATTTGTAGTTAGAAATTCCGACGGTCATGACATGTTCCCGACATAGAGTGATCTGACGGTTCATATTCTCATCAATCTTAACAACCATTGATCCTTCACTTAACACCCGATTGGTCCATGATCTCTATTTAAAGAGCATGGAGGGTCATTTGCCGATGATCGATTGTGAGAAACTCTCTTGTAAAATCTCTCTGTAATCTTTTTCTTTTGCATTAATAAATTGCTCCAAGTGGCCGCATTGGGTGGGGCCGTGGATGTTTTCCTGTAGGGGTTTTATCACGTGAAAACATCAATGTGTTGATATTTGATCTAGTTATGTGAGTGGTTATTGAAGGTGTTCGTCCTCTGTTGGAATACCCATGTTGTCAAACAAAACAACCAATCACCCACTTCAAATTCCCTTTCACTGTGATGTTGATCTGCTTGTTGTTTCATCCTATTTTGTGCCATAACCAAGTTGTCCTTAAATAGTTTGAGAAGCTCTTGTTGGTGACCTATGTGGTCCTCCATTTCTTGAACCTTTGTAGTCCCTTTCAAGGATGATGTGATGGATGGAGGATGATATCCATAAAGTGCCATAAATGGGGACATTTTTGATGAAGTATGGAAGGATGTGTTGTACCACTATTTCGCCAAGGGAAACCACTTGACCCATTGTGTCTATTTATAATATGCAAAGAAACGAATATATCCTTCTATACATTTATTCAAAATATCAGTTTTCCCATCGGATTGAGGATGATAGGATGACCTACGAGCCAATTGAGTACCCAAACAAGAAAATAATTCAGTCCAAAAATTTCTAGTGAAAATTGAATCTTTGTCACTTACAAAAATCTTGGGAACTCCATGTAGCTTTTGAACTATTTCAATGAATGTTGCAACTATTGTACTTGTTTTAAAAGGATGAGAAAGAGAGAAAAAATGGGCATACTTTGTCAGTCGATCCATTACTACCATGATGATAGTATTTCCCTCAGATTTGTGTAAACCTGTAATAAAATCCATTGAAACTTATTCCCAATGTTGATTTGGTATAGCTAATGGTTGTAGGAGACATGACGTCTTAATTGTCTCTTCCTTATTTTGTTGGTATACCACTCATTCAGACACAACATTTTGAACATTAGTTTTAATAACTTCCTAGAAAAAATCATTCTTGATCCTATGGTACATTTTCAAGAATTATGAATGTCCTCCTATAGGAGAATTGTGCAATTCCAGAAGGCCCTTATGTTTGAGTTGGGAATTCTTACATAAATATAGGCGATCATGATACCATGGTAAATCATTATTCCATACAAAATTATCTAATGAACTGGGGTCCCTTTGTAGTTGTTTAATGATCTTGCATACCTCTTGATCTTGCTTCCATTCTATCCTTGCTTCTTCCATCCAATTAGATTGCAAAATATAAATAACACATAATGAACTTTTTGTTTCTTCTTCTTTCCTTGAAAGGGCATATGCCACAATATTATGTTTTCCTTTTTTTTTAGATAATTTCAAAGTCATAACCTATCGTCTTTGTAATCCATTTTTGTTTCTCTTCTGAAGATAATTGTTTCTCCAAGAAATACTTCAAACCATCATGCTCTGTTTTTACTTTGAAGTGCCTTCCTATTAGGTAAGGGTGTCATTTCTTAACTGCATGCAGTATGGCCAACATTTCTTTTTTATAAATGGTTTTGAGTAAGTTTTTTCCTTTAAGTTGGATGCTTTCAAATGGAAGAGGCCTTCCTTCTTGCATTAAAACTGCACCAATACCATGGATTGAGGCACCACACTCCACAATAAATGTTTTTTTGAAGTCAAGTATGGTTAGGACAAGAGTTGTACACATATCCTCCTTAAGTTTTTCAAAAGTTTTGGTTGCTTATTGAGTCCAAGAAAATGATTCCTTCTTTAATAATGATATTAGAGGTGATGTTATTTGACAATTCAAAGTTTCTTCAAGGTTTTGGGAATAAACCATTCCCTCATAGCTTTAGTTTTGTTAGGGTCCACTTTTACACCTTCATGAAATACAATATGACCCAAATATTTCACTTCTTGAACCCCAAAGGTACACTTGGAAGGCTTTGCATAATCTTGTTTCTCTTCCAATAATTGTAATACTCTGTCAACATGTTGTACATGATCTTCCCAAGATTTTCTATAGATTAGTATTTCATCAAAAAATACTAACACAATTTTTCTAAGGAATGGCTTGAAAATGGAATTCATCAAGATTTGAAATGTTGAAGGTGCATTAATAAGTCCAAATGGCATAACCAAAAACTCATAATGACCTTCATGTGTTCTAAACGTTGTTTTGGGAATGTCTTCCTGCCTCATTCTAATTTGATGATATCTCGAACGAAGAGCCAACTTAGTAAAGAAAATTGCTCCATGCAATCCATCTAATAATTCATCAATGACATGAATAGGAAAATTATCTTTGATGGTCATTTTGTTGAGCTGTCTATAATATGGACACATATGCCATAAACCATCCTTTTTCATAACCATTACCATTGGTGAATATAAATAACTTTGTCTAGGTTGAATGATGCCAGTGTCTAACATTTCTTGGATCATATGCTCAATCTCACTCTAATGTGCATATTGATACCTATAAGGCCTAATGTTAGGTGGTATAATTCTTGGTTGCAAATGAATATCATGGTCATGCTCTTGAGTAGGTGGAAGAACCTTAGTAATTTCTCCAAATACCTTGGAATGATTGTTGATAACTATTTGGATATCCAATGGAGAAGAGGATATAAATGTTTGAACATCTAGTGAGCACAATTGTGCAATTAAACCGTGGTATCCCTTTTTGAGTAATTTTGTCATGCTATTCGAGCTTATCACCGTAGAGGGTTTCTCTTGGATACCTCTAAGCTCAATTTCCTTGCCTTCTCAAGAAAATCTCATGAAAAGATATTGAAAATTAAGGACCATTGTTCCTAATGATTATAACAATTAGACCCATAATACAACATCAACACCACCCATTTGGATGTAAATCATGAGACTATCCAAAAAATATTCCCCCATATTGAGTTTAATACCATGGGACTTCCCATAACAATTTATGGTACCTACATCTGCAAGTATTACTTGAAACTCTAGTGCTAGAAATACAAAGCAATTGAGATGTTCTGCTAATTTGCAATTGATGAAGTTACAGGCACTACCAAAATCAATCAACATAGTTATTTTTTTCTTTTTGATGTATCCTTGTATCTTGAGGGTTTGTGGAGTACTGATGTCGGTCAATGCATTACAAGATATCATTAAGGTAGTATCTTCTAGATCTAGATCTTGTGATGGTTCCAATTCTTGATCCTCTTCATCTTCATAGTCTATGTAGAATAATTTATTCTCAACACATTTATGCCCATTTATGTATTTGTTGTCATAATTGAATCATAGTCTCTTTCCTATTCTTTCATCCATTTGCTAAGGTGTCAACCTTGTTGGTTGAGGTACATTTGTCTTATGAACTCCAAAATGATCTTTGCTTCCTGCGTATGCTCCAATGGTAGAATTGTATGTAGCCTTATTATTGGCTTGATTATAATGATAAAATTGCATAATTTCCAGGATGTTTTAGGAAAAAATCACATTTAATGTCTTCTTTTAGTCCACCCATGTAAGCTTCCAACAAATGTTCATCACTTATGTCATCGACCCTTGTGGCCAATACTTGAAATTCTTAATTATAATCTTCAATTTCACCAAAGTGCTTGATTCTTGTCAATTGACTGAAGTAGTCGTGTTCCCAAACTTTCCCATATTGTGCTTCTAAGTCTCTTGTAAATAAATCCCAAGTATAATGATAACAAGGGGGATTCCTTTTAACTATCCATTGATACCATTGATATGGTTTTATCTCAAAGTTCATAGTTAATATGTGAATCCTTTACTCATCATCCATAATAATATGTAGTTTATAATATTGTTATATTTGATTCACCCAGGTAAAGACCTCTGTTCCATCGAACTTCCTTAATTAAATCTTAACAAGGTTCACTCCCTTTGAAGATCATCCATAAGTAACTCTATTACTGGAGTTAAATCCCCCTAGAAAATTCTTATTATTGGAAAATTATTCAACCTGAATACTACATTTATTTTCATGACTCCTTTCAGACACCTTATCAATTTTAGGGAACCTCCTATTTAAGGATTCCATAATATTCCATTCCAATTGTTCCATCATTCCATTCATTTGTTCTTTATTTTCATCCATCTTCCTTTCCATCAGTTCCTTATTTTCCTCCATCTTCCTTTACACCAGTTCCATATTTCTTTCCATTTCTATTTTAATAGTCATCAAATGAACATTTTTCATTGACCTATCATTCAATTCGTCGATTTCACTGTTCAATTTGGATAGTTGGTTTTGTATCTCCTCATTTTCTTCATGAGTCATAGAGGAGATTTCTGGAGGTTTAATTGGTGAAATAATTTTTGGATCTTTCTTTGGAGCCATGGAAAAAGTTACTAGGTCCCAAGGACAAGGGAGTGTTAGGTGCTATAGCTCTTTGATATACAAGTAGGGTCCAACAATAGTACTCGACCCGATATCTCAAGTCATTAACTGAGGAGGCTCAATCGTTCCCTTACCCATACTACCCGATTACCAAGGTAGTAGAAAGTGGTCTCCCCGAGTGTTGTTCTCGGTGTAGAATAACGACAAGATGACCAAATAACTTATCTAAGGCTAGCTTTTGGTATACCTCAAGGATTTCCTATAGATCCAAAGGTACGTGGAAGTGAGCTTCCGTCGACAAGTGTTGTCTAATGCGATACTACTCAAGGGGGTGCCTATAGGGGTTATAGAGGTTTTTAACCAAGTGAAACAATGGTTTCAAGTAACAACGTGAAACCTTATGTATTTCCTACTTGTATTCTTCCTCAACTGCAATTTTACCCACTGAATGATAGAACAAAGTTACCAACTTAACAAGAAATTTGACCTCAAAACCAAAACTCAAAAACACAAATATCAACCCCCAAATTAAAAAGTGGTGCTATCGGTGGCACTCTTTTTTGGAGGTGATTAAAATTGTGACTTGTTTGAAACACACCCTTGACATTAAAAACATAACCTTGAAATTGATCCTAGAATCGAAAAGTGATGCTACTAGTAGGACCACTTTTTTTTAGCTAAAGCTATGACCTAATTGAAACCGTGGCCTTGACCATTGGCACCACTTTTTTTTTTGAATTAAAACTATGACGTAATTGAAGCTGTGGCCTTGACCACAGGCACCACTTTTTTTTTTGAGTTAAAACTATGACCTAATTTAAACTGCGACCTTGACCACTAGCACCACCGCAAATAAAACACTGAAAATTGACTCATAAATATAAAAGTGTTATAACTTAATAATTTATTTAACAATTAATTTTAATTTTAAAAATAATTTACATTAAAAAAATATTTAAATTGGGAAAAAATATTCCTAAACAAATTTTTTAATTTAAGGAAAAAAACAAATTTTATAATGAAAAAAAAAAAAATTATGTT
>ML786125.1:475863-489292 GCA_009831015.1 Picea engelmannii
ATTTGTGGGATACTGTGAGGTCTCCAAGGCCTTTAGGATTTATATACCAGGTCACCATCACATTGAGATTAGTAGGGATTTGACCTTTGATGAAGATGCAATTCTCAATAAATCAAGAAGATTCCAACTTGAAGAAGTATATGAAGAGGAACCCATAATCCCCAGAGTTGCAGAATTAGTGAGGAAGGTTCCTAGAGAAATTGAACCAGTGAGGGAAGTCGTAACTTCCCCTGATGAGGAAATTCTAGAAGATCATGACATAGTACAATTTCAAGAACCTCCTCAGATGACGATCTCCCATAAAAGAAAGCCTGCTTGGGAAATAGAGCTTATTTAAGATGGAGAGAAGTATGGTGTTCCTGAAGGAACCACGAGACAGGTGAAGAGACCTAAGCAATTCTCCATTTATATGGCTTTGAGGAGTGATCTCCTAGAGAAAGACCCTACTTGCTTTGAAGAATCCATTCAGAAGAAAGAATGGGAAGATGCCATTACAAAAGAATACCAATCCATAATAAAGAACGATGTATGGGAAATAGTTCATAGACCGAAGAGTAAGGATGTGGTATCTTCCAAATGGCTCTTCAAAATAAAACATGCTGTCGATGGAAGTATTGAGAAGTATAAAGCAAGATTTGTCGCTCGTGGATTTTCTTAAAAGGAAGGCATTAACTATGAAGAGACATTTGCTCCTGTAGCTAGATACACTTTGATTAGAACCATCATAGCCCTTGCAGCTAACATGAAGTGGAAGTTACACCAGATGGACGTAAAGACAACTTTCCTAAATGGTGTCATCGAAGAAGAAGTGTATATAGAGAAACCTCAAGGATTTGAAGTTGAAGACAAGAAGTCTCATGTCTGCAAGCTGAAGAAGGATCTGTACGGATTGAAGTAAGCTCCTAGAGCTTGGTATGGCCGAATAGATAGTTTCCTGACGAGCTTGGGATTTATCAAGAGTAAAGCAGATTCTGACCTCTACTTCAAGGTTATGAACGATGAACCAGTAATATTATTGATGTATGTGGATGAATTATTCTTAATCGGAGAAGAAAATATCATCACTGAATGTAAGAAGAGGATCACCTCAGAATTTGAGATGAAAGACCTTGGCCTAATGCATTATTTCTTAGGTCTTGAGGTATGGAAGAGTCCAGAGAGGATCTTCCTTAACCAAGGGAAGTATGCAGTTAAAATCCTGAAAAGATTCGACATGTTAGAGTGTAAGTCCATGAATACATCCATGGAAACGAAGTTGAAGCTACTGGTCGACACTTCGTCAGAATTGATTGATGCCATGTTGTATAGATAGATCATTGGATCGTTGATGTACCTGATGAACACCAGACCAGATATTTGTTTTTCCATAAACACTTTGATTCAGTTTCTGGTAGAACCCATATATGTTCACCTAGTGGCTGCAAAACATGTGATGAGGTACCTTAAGGGTACATTATATTGTGGTCTCAGTTATGATGGAGATCATGATTTCACATTGAGTGGGTACATTGATTCAGATTGGGTTGGAAGTGTCTCTAACAGGAAGAGCACTTCAGGATGCTGTTTCAATTTGGGATCAGCCATGATCTCATGGAAGAGTAGGAAGCAATCCAACATTGCTCTCAGCACAATGGAAGCAAAATACATTGCTGCGTGTTCTGCTAGCTGCGAAGATATATGGCTTCGAAAGTTGTTGATCGACCTATTTGACCTAAAGATGGAAGCAACCACGATCCTATGTGACAACCAAAGCTGCATAAAGGTGACAAAGAATCCTGTATTCCATGATAAGTCGAAGCACATAGAGATCCAATATCATTACATCCATGACATGGTGCAGAGAGAAGCCATAAATCTCCAGTACGTTAGCACAGATGAAGATGTTGCTGATGTGTTGACCAAGCCTCTAACTCGTGTAAAGTTCGAGCACTTTCGATATAAGCTTGGTATATTCCGAAAGGACCTTCCTCGAAAGGGGGAGTAGTATTGTGATGAGATATACCTGGTACTATGCTTCCAACTTAACCGCTGTGATGTAAAGCAAGTCTAGTTGTTGTGATGAGATGAGGCTAGTACCGTGCTTCCAGCTTGATAGTTGTGACGTAAAGCCAGTCTAGTATCTTGCTTCCATATTGATTGTTGTGACATAAAGAAAGATGAGTATCTTGCTTCCAGCTTTATTGATGTGACGTAAAGCAAGACGATGAGATGAGATGTGACTAGTACTATGCTTCTAGCTTGATAGCTGTGACGTAAAGCAAGATGAGTATCTTGCTTCCAACTTGATTGTTGTGACGTAAAGAAAGACGATGAGATGAGATGTGACTAGTACTGTGCTTCCAACTTGATAGATGTGACGTAAAGTCAGTCTAGTATCTTGCTTCCAACTTTATTGCTGTGACATAAAGCAAGACGATGAGATGAGATGTGACTAGTACTGTGCTTCTAGCTTGATAGTTGTGACGTAAAACCAATCTAGTATCTTGCTTCCAGCTTGATTGTTGTGACGTAAAGCAAGATGAGTATCTTGCTTCCATATTGATTGCTATGATGTAAAGCAAGATGATGAGATGCGATGTCACCTAGTACTATGCTTCCATCTTGATAGTTGTGACGTAAAGCCAGTCTAGTATCTTGCTTCCAGCTTGATTGCTGTGATGTAAAGCAAGACGATGAGATGAGATGTGACTAGTACTGTGCTTCCATCTTGATAGTTGTGACGTAAATCCAATCTAGTATCTTGCTTCCAGCTTGATTGTTGTGATGTAAAGAAAGACGAGTATCTTGATTCCAGCTTGATTGCTCTGACTCAAAGCAAGACAAGTACTGTGCTTCCAACTTGATTGTTGTGACGTAAAGCCAATCCAGTATTGTGATGATGAGCTAGCCTTGTGCTATGATGATGATGTATTAGTTTTATACTAATCCATATTGATGTAGATGATGATTGCATTCCTTTGAGAATGACAATGCTGTCGATGAAAAAACTTCCGATGATTTATAGATACACCAGTTAGTGTTCCAAGATGATATTGATGATGTTGTCCTCCTTATGTTGTTGATGATGTAGGCCTCTCTCTCACCTGATGCTGTTATAGAATACCCTTCTTGTTAAGGGGGAGTGTTGAAATAATGTAACTGCAAATTGTATTCTAATTATTATTGATATATTATTCATTGGATCAATCCCCATTGCAGATTGATCATGTCGGCTATTCTAAAGGACCAAATCCCCTTTTGAGGATTGGTCAAAATATAATTGTAATAGGCAAAAGAAGAAGTCAGCCCCAGAATATATTAAAGAGGCCCCAAAATATACTAAAGGTGGTTATAACCACCTAGAAGGAGAAGTCGGCCCTGCGAGTGAAAAGACACCTCCACACGTGCTAGTGTTGTATAAATAAGGAGGCTAGCGCCTCAGTTAGCAACACACTCACTTGTTCATTGAGAGACAAGTTTCAGAGCTGCAGTTGGAGAAGAGAGAGAGAGAGAGGCACATCCTTGGGAGAGGACTTTCTGTATTTGTTTGAGTTATCTCTTGGCATTGTATTGGCTATCTATAATAAGGAAGTTTTGTTGGGTTTTCTCCCCCATGAGGGTTTCCCAGGATAAATGATGTATCTCTTGTGATTGTGTATTTCTCAGTGATCCTATCGTATGCTATTGTTATTTATTGAAATGCAAATAACTCTAATAATAGATTAAACATTAACATTTGTGAGCACCCTTTTGTGTACTAGGTTTTATTGGTGGTGGAGGTCTTTCTCTTGAAGAATATAGAAAATGATTGGATGGGTTTTCTTCCCTTGTTGAGAAGGGTTTCCCAGGATACTTCTTGTGTACTTGTGCATGGTGTTTCTTCTTGTGATCTTGGTTGCTGCAACAAAATTGTTTATGGTTTAAGTAAAATGCTAAAATGGAATGAACTTCATGCTTAAACCTTTCCTATTGAAAAATCAACATGGTATAAGAGAATAGGTCTTGAAGAACCCATTTTGCAAACAACTTTCAACCATCCTCTCTCTCCTGCAGAAGCCATATGACCCTCCTAGGGTTTCCATAAATTTTGTACGACCTACCTTTCTGGGAGTTTTCAGCACTTGGAACTTGGACGTTGGGGATAAAAATAACATAGGTGTGTAAGGCCTCCTTCGGTGCACCTCCAACAAGTCTCAAGCTGCAATTTCGAGCATTTTGACTTTTTGGCCCTAGGGTGTCTAGGGTTTTGCTATTTTCTGCAGAAAATTTCAGAATTGGGTTTCTGCAACTCTTTGAAGGAGCTATTCAACTCACCATTGTTCTCCTATCTTTCAAAGGCTTATTGTTGGCAGTCATAAGTCCAACAAAACCTAAAAGTGTTAGCCTAGCCTAGTCGTTAGGTTTTCTAGCCCAGTTGACAAGGGATTGTGAAGAATCTAAAATTATGATCAACAAGAACTATGATGGAAAATAAGCTCGATGGATCAAGAAACTTCAAGTTCCTAGAAGACAAGACTTCAGAGGAAGGATTATTGTGGGTGATAAAAAGGGTGACACTGTGAATACCTTCTTCATGAAGATGTTAGAAGACAGAGATCAACCAGGTGCCATTGGAGAAATCATATCAACACCCTCATTTATGCAATTGTATATATATTACTTGTATCATTGTCATAAGGGTAATTGAAGGAGGAAGGAACCTTTGTTGAAGTCATGGATCCAGAGGGATCTCAGTGCATTCATAGGAAAAACACACTGGAAGTGAAGAATCCAGGTTTGATTGTTGTAATTGTCATTCCTCTAACCTATATTTCTAAAGTTGCTACATTACAAGTAGGTGTTGTAGCTGTGACAACAATTATTAAAATGTCTTGATTCAAGAGATGTACTCATTATTTTACTTTAGGATATATTCTTGTTTTTGTTCCTCTTGTTTTCTTGTTCTAGACAGGTTAACAAGAAAGGAATATGTTTATCCTTCAGAGGGAGTCACTTGACTAAGAGGGAGTCAAAACTATTTGAGAGAGAGGAAGAATAGAACCATCATTGAGGTAATCAATGCAATAATGCATGATAAAAATATTTCTATGATTCTATGGATGGAAGCATGAATGACATGGTATATGTTCAGAATAAGAGTCTTCACCAGACTTTGAAAAACATAACTCCCGAAGAAGCCTTCACCAGAGTGAAGCCTGAGATTGAACACTTCAGGATATTTGGGTTCCCAATGTATTTTCATGTACCCAAAGAGAAGAAGTCCAAGATAAACCCTTCAGGGAGAAAGGATACATTTATGGGATAAAAATGAATCTTCGAAGACATTCCAGATCTACATCCCTAGTCATAGACAGATTCAGACAAGTAGAGATGTTGTTTTTGAAGAAGAGATAGCCTGTCAAAGATCCAGAGAATTTCAGATGGAGATAGGAAATGAGACAATACCTTCTCCCCCTTCAGTAGTTCAGAGGGAGATAGACATTATTCCAACCAATCCAATTGCTCCAGTTGATATGCCCAGAGATATTGCAGTAGGGCATAAAAGGCTTGTCTAGGATCGACAAACTCTGCAAGAGGTAGAGGAACATACAAGCTCCTCAAGGCACATCCCAAAAACGCAAAAGAGATTTTCGAGCCATCCTTCAGTCATGAGCCACTTCATTGATTCTAAGCCTCCTTTTCTTGGAGAAGCAACATGAGAACATGTATGGAAAGATGCCATAATAGAAGAATACTGGTATATCTTGAAGAATGATGTATGAGATATTGTTCAGAGACTAGAAGGGAAATCTGTGGTGACTTCCAAGTGAATCTATAAGATCAAGCATGCAACCTATGGAAGTGTCGAGAAATACAAAGAAAGATCTATAACCAGAGGATTCTCACAAACAAGGGGAGTTGTCTATGATGAGAGACTTGATCTAGTAAGCTCAATACACTTCCATCCATACTACCATCCATGAGTTGGAAACTATATCAGATGGATGGATTCTTGATGAGTTTGGGTTTCAGCAAGAGTGTTGCTGATCCAAACCTATATTATTACAATATTGGTGACGAGAGCCTGATTTTGGTGACTTATTCAAAAATCCTTGTTGTTGGATACAAGTAAGCTTTGACTTCTGATGAAAGATCTGAGTATGATGCACTAATTTTTGGGACAAGAAGTATGACAAAGGACCGATGAGCTTTTCCTAAGTCAAGGAAAATATACAGTGGGAATATTAAAGAAGTTCAGTATGACAGAATACAAATCCATGATGATGGATTTGAAAAAAATGAATGATGATGATTTAGACAAGATTGATCCACAATTGATTGGATCACTGATGTATCTGGTTAACACTAGACCTGATTCATGCTATACAGGTGAATGTACTCATTGAATCCATGAGTCAACTAAGATAGACTCACTGGACATTAGGGAAACATGTATTGAGATATCTACGAGGCACAATTAGATATGGCCTGATATATGCCTCCAGTGAAGACTTGAGTTTGCAGGGATATGAAAAATGGACAGAAAGTACAGTGGTCGGAAAAGCACATTGGGGTGTTGTTTTATCGTGAAGTCCTGGTGCAACAGGAAACAAAGCTTTGTGGCCTTGAGTACAACAGAAGTAGAGTATATATCATTGAGTGTGCAAATCAGTGTGGCTTCATAAGATTCTGACAGATTTACTTGATCATGATATGGATTCTATGATTATAACCAGAGTTGTGTGAAGCTCTTTGAGAACCCTGTGTCTCATGATAGATCAAAACACGTTGAGATAAATTATCATTTTCAGAGACGTTAGAGGAAAGAAATACACATGCAGTACCTTCCTACACATGAGCATATTGCAGACATCTTCACCAAACTGACTTGGAGAGGAATACCTCTCTAGTTGAGAGAGAGAGAGAGTTGATGACTACAACTAAGACAAAGTTCGAGTACTTCTATGCGAAACTTGGCCTGATGGAGAATGCCTCCCTAGACGAGAGGGAGTGTTGATGATTATAGTTGCATGAGACATCCTCCAAGACACAGACTGATTAAGTCGACCTGATAAGAGCCCATGAGTTGGGTGTGTGGTTCCTATCTATGACAGAACTGGAATGTTGTGTTGGCCTCCTCCTTATAGAGAGTTGAGATGAAATCCAGATGATTCTCCTGTGTAACATAGTGAGAAAGAAGATCTTATGAGTTAGACGTGCGTATGGCTGAGCACAGGTGAACGTGTGAATTCCCATGATTTGGGTGCATTGTCTTGAGATAAAGATGAAATGATGTATTAGCCTTCTATGGGCAAAGAGTTGAGATGATGAACTCCAAATGAATCTCCTGTGTAGTGCAGTGGGAAAGAATATCTGTTGAGTTGGATGTTCTTGTGGCTGAGCACATGTGAACGTGATCCTAGTGGTTGAGCACTAGTGAGTGTGGTTCTCATGTGAGACGTAGTGAGATAGAGATGTGGGCATACCTATGGATGTGCCCCTAGTGGCTGAGCACTAGTGGGTGTATGAGATCCCTTGCTATATTGTTCAAGGGAAGGTGTTCATTCGCCTAGGGGGAGCCATTCCAGATACTGCTATCAGAATTGGAGTCCGGGATGGGAACGTTTACAAAATTTAGGGCTAGCCTGCACATGCATTGTTTCACACAAGTGAGAGCATGTGCGATCTATGGCACATGAGGATGGGTCATCTCCATCACAAAGATATACCATTGCTGAGACAGATGTTCACTGGGTTTCCATAATTCAGTCTGGATCAACATGGGGTGTGCAAAGGCTATGCACTTGGAAAGAAGGTCAAGGAAACCTTTCCTAGTAGTGAAACTTGATCCAAGGGAATATTTTATCTGATCCATTCATACGTTGGTGAGCCTATATCAACAACTTCAATGAAGGGCACATCCTACTACGTGACCTTAATTGATGACTTCTCTAGGAAGACCCAAATCTACTTCATGAAGACCAAGGATGAGGTCTTCATTCACTTCCGAGATTTCAAAGCTCAGGTGGAGAACATGACAGGAAGACAGATCAAGGTATTGAGGATAGATAATGGGGGTGAGTCTCTACAAATTTCATTGATTTCTTCAAGGAGGCATAGATCAAGAGGGAGAAGACAATTGCCTACAAACCACATCAGAATGGGGTTGCAGAGAGGAAGAACATGTCTATCATCAATGTGGTGAATGCCATGATGCATGACCAAAGTTTGACTATGTTTATGTGAGAAAAGGCTTGAAATACAACCGTGTATTTGCAGAACAAGATCCCACACCAGATACTAGAGGATAAAACACTGGAGAAGGCATTCACAGGAAACAAACCTAAGATAGGATATCTCATGGTTTTTGGTTGTCTAGTCTACATCCACATTCTTGTGTAAAAGAGGACAAAGTTGCAACCCTCAGAGGAGAGGGGAATTTTGGTGGGGTACAGTGAGGATTTGAAGGCCTTCAAGGTGTTCTTTCCAAATCAACGCAAGACAGTGGTGAGCCAATAATATCAGGACCTACTAGCAGTTGGAGAGGGGCCATAAGAAATGGGCCTAAAGGATGAGCCAAGAGTAGAGACTTCCAATGTAGGGAGATAGATATCAATGGAGGTGGAGGAGTAGTTATCTCCTTCGACTTCAGTTGACATGAGGCCTAGGTGGTTTGAGCAGACCTTGTAGGATGCTCGAGAGCATGTTGAGCCTCCCAGGTACACATTTAGGAAGATCAGACCTTCGTGGAAATTTATGTAGTATATGGATTTGATGACAAACATCATAGACTCAGAGCCCTCCAACTTTGAGGAAGCAACCAACCAACATGTATGGAGAGATGCCATGTTGGAGGAGAACAACTCCATCATGAGGAATGATGTCTAGGAGATTGTGTTGAGACTAAAAGGGAAGTCAATTATGACTTCCATGTGACTTTACAAGGTAAAGCATGCATCAAATGACCATGGATGATTTTAGGGGCTAAATTTCGCTCATGGGCTAATTTTCAAAGGTTTTTCCCCAAAAAATATTCGCTATTCTAAAAATTATTCGCCCAAATTCTATAGGATAAAATTATTTTACCTTAAAAATCGCCAAAATTTTATACAAACTATATACAATCCTCAGAAATTTGAATATTTTTACAAAAATATCGCCAAACATTTTATAGTTAGCATATGAAGGATTAGTAAGATTCGCTAAGGTTTCTACATTTAAAAATAAATTTCCATCCTTAAAATCATCCCTGCAAATGACAATGTGGATAAGTACAAGGCCAGATTTGTGGCTCATGGGTTTTCTAAGAGAGAGGGAGTAGACTACGAGGAGGCTTTTGCTCCTGTAGACGATACTCCTCTATTCAAGTAGTTATCTCTATAACTTATGAGATGGGTTGGATCATTCGTCAGATGGATGTGAAGACCGCCTTCCTCAACGACATCATTGAGAAAGAGGTCTACATTGAGCAGCCAGAGGGCTTTGAGGTCCATGACATGGAGACACATATATGTAGGCTTAAGAAATCCCTATATGGACTCAATAGGAACTCAGGGCTTGGTACTCTAGGATTGACAATTATCTACAGGACACAAGCTTCTCCAAGTGTGAGGCAGATCCCAACCTATACTTCTTGTTGGTTGGATATGAGATCCTCACCTTGGTGTTGTATGTGGATAATCTCATTCTGAGAGGTGCATAGAGTCTGATTGCAGTTTGTAATTAAGATCTAGTGTCAGAATTTGAGATGAAGGATATTGGGCCGATGCATTATTTTCTGGGACTTGAGGTTTGACATCGATCAGGCGAGATCTTCCTCGAACATGAGAAGTACACTTTAGAGATCCCGAAGAGATTCAGGATGCATGATAGCAGATCGATGGCCACCCCAATGGTGACCAACATGAAGAAGATTGATTCTTCAGCTTCAGAGTTGTCAGACTCCAGACCATATAGGTAGTTGATTGGCTCATTGATGTATCTGGTCAACACTCAACCAACTATCTTCTTTGTTGTTAACACCTTGAGCCAATACATGGTGGAGCCGAGGGTGGTTCACTGGGTGGAAACAATGCATGTGCTCAGATACTTGCAGGGAACAATAGGATATGGATTGCAGTACCTTGGTGGATATGGTGTGAGGTTGTAAAGGTTCTCTGATTCATATTGGGAAGGCAATGATACTGATTGAAATATCACTTTTTGGTGCTACTTCAGTTTGGGGTCAACAATCATTTCCTGGTTTAGTAGGAAGCATACTTCAATAGCACTAAGTTCAGCAAAGGCAAAGTACATGGAAGCCAATCTAGCTAATTGTGAAGCCATTTGGCCTCACAAGCTACTCACATGATTGTTTGGTCAGGAGCTTGAGCCGACAATGATCCATTGTGATAACCATAGTTGTATCAAACTCTTAGAGAATCAAATTTTTTACGACAGGTCAAAGCACATTGAAATCAGATACCACTTCATCAGAGATAGGGTGCAGAAGTGAGAATTTCAACTCCAATATATTCCTACAAAGGAGAAGTTGGCAGACATTTTCACCAAGCCCTTGGTCAAGGGCAAGTTCATCTTATTTAGAGACAAGCTTGGAGTGGTGGAGAATACTTTCCTCGCTAAGAGGGAGTGTTAGTGTTTGTAGCTTGGACATGTATTTCTGTAAGGGTGTCTACTTGCGGAAATCATCATTAAACGTATTCTATACCTCTATTAGAATTCACTTTATTAATTTATTAATAAAGTGAATGTATTTTATTAAAGTGACTTTTAATTAATAAAGTGACTAAGTCAAAGTCACTTAATGATTTAATTAAAAGAGATCCATTGATCTCATGATCTAATATTGACCGTTGAGATTAGGTAAATGGTTCAAGTAAAAGATAGAGAGGGTAAAGGAAAAAGACAGAATGATAATTCATTTTCACAAGTCATGTGAGGTGAAGGAGAAAAATCAGAATTGATTTTTCAGCTCGGTGAGAAAAAAAATAGTTGCACATCTTTTGAGGCAACACACTTTTCGAGGTAGCATGTCTTTTGAGGCAGCGTAGGTTTCGCGGCAAAGACAATACATCTTTCGAGGCAACACACAAATGGAGAGACCACATCTTTCGAGGCAACACACAAATGGAGACACCACATCTTTCGAGGCCACTGCATTTATTGTAGTAGACAGATCCGTACAGGTCCATACAGATATGTATGAACAACCTTAGTGATTGGAAGCTCACAAATCGAGGTAGTGTTGTGGTTCAAGTTTTCAATTTTGGTTTGTGGTTCTATTTCTTAGAGCCATTTCCCCTGTGAGGGTATTTTTTGTAGGTTCCAAAGTTATTTGAATGGAGAAATAATTTGGAAGAGAAAAAGAAATGTGTACTGTGTGATTGTTTTTCTCATTTTCGCTGCACGCAAGAGTTGATTATTCCAACAAATTATTTAGATCTAATATGTTTACTTAGCTAGCTGATTTAGAGTAAATTAACAAATTTCAAGGTCATAAACGTCTTAGAAAAAAATTTATCGCAAAAATGCCAAGATGACCTAAAACTTATTTCACAACTCTTCCCTTTTGGAATGATATTCAATCTTTGTTCATCAGCATAGTTATCAACTTAACGAGAACTCTACAAAGTTCTCGTTTTTTGGGGGGTCCAATTTTTTACTCCGTTTTTAAAAATGGTGCGACCGATAGCACCCCCCCTCCATTTTTAGGTGGTTTTCGTTATTCTAAAATTTTTGATCCACAATGTTTCCACATTAATTTTTTAAATGCTTATTTTTCATCTATTTTCAATTCTCTCTCTCTCTCTCTCTCTCTCTCTCTCTCTATATATATATATATATATATTATTCAATGGTGTTTTTAGTCATTTTTTCATGCTTCTTTCAATCTTAAAAATATTTTCTACCATTTATTTTTTTGAAGTTACGATTTTTCATAAAATTTTGTCTCCTTAATTAATTTATTGTTCCATACTTTTTAAATATAGTGAAAAACATCATTTTTAACACATTGTTTACTTTTACTTCAATAAATCGAAAAAAAAATGTAGTTAAATAACACTATTTTATAATATTTAGCAAAAAAATACACATTTTGTAGCCATATATAATAAAAAAACCTATACATTTTGGTACATATTCCTTAAAATAACATGCCAAATAAAACATTTTTATAGACATAATTGAACAAAAAAATTCTAAATTTTATAAAAAGTTATCATTTTCTTTCATATTTTTATACATTTGAAGTAAAAAAATGACGACATTTAATACAATTTTCTAATGTATAGTGATTCACTTACAAATAAAACGAAAAAAAAAAAAACAATAAAAAGATTCATCATAAAACAACAATAGATACATTTTTATTCTTATTTTAAAATATAAAAGTCAAATTATTACAGTTATAACTCATTAAAAATTTGCAAAATTGAGCATCGTCTTCAAAGACATCTTTAAATTAATCAATAATATCATATATCCCAAATTCATCATTCTCAACAGACACATTATCATCTTCTTCGACGTCATTTTGTGCTTCCATTGTGTCATTTTGTTCTTCCATTGGTTCTTTGATATCTGCAAGTTCTCCAAAGTGATCATTTCCAATCATTCCTCCTAATGGTACTTGAGGTTCCTTTGACAATTTTGCCACCTTTGATTCACTAAAATCTCCTTTCCTCAAGCCAACTTCTTGCATTTCATATGGAAGATCTGGAATAACATTAATTCTTTGTTGAATAAAACTGCACTGCATTGGGTCACTTTCAATGGCTATGCAATTCCTTCCTTTCTGTAGGCAACACGCTAATGTTGTACCTAATCACCAAATACAAAATAAATAATGGAGTTAGATACTGTAAAAAGACATAAATTAAAAATAATATAAGATTGAAGTATGATTTCATAAATATTAGATCATAATTCTTACTTGAACCTGAGAACAAATCCAAAACCCAATCTCCTTCATTTGAAAATTTATCTATAAGATAATTAATTAATGCTTGTGGTTTTTGATAAATGTTAACAATCTCTCCTTTCAAATCTTCTTCCTCATATGCTAACTTTCTAACCACAACATTGTATACCAATATACTACTAGGAGTCTCTCCATCATTTGCATTAGCAACAATAGAATTATACGAATCATCTTTTGTCCAGGTTACAAGATGTATACTATGAAAATCACGTTTAAATGATTATTTCTTAGAGCTCTGAATATTAGGCTTGTGCCTGTAACATAAATAAGTGGAAATTCAATTAACTTGTGAATTAATAAAATTGTTTTCTAATCTTAATTGCTAAACATACACTTTCAATATCCTACTGTAATGTCCCTTTCCAAATAGGAGCTCCAGAAGAGGAGGCTTAATGGTCTAAACCACCCCGTTAGACTATAGCCAGGGCCAAAGAGGGGTAAACATGGTTACTAGAGGTCACTCCAGTCACAGGTGTTATATTCGGAAAG
>ML786125.1:495115-506854 GCA_009831015.1 Picea engelmannii
TCATTATGCAGATTATGACTTGTCATTGAGGAGAAGAGGCGCATCTCAGGAGAGATAGTTCAGTGTATTCCAGGAGGAAGACACCAGTTGGCTGATTTCGGTGTTGAAAGACACACCCTAGTCACTGGGAAGATCATCCAGGTATTCCATCATTCTTCAATGCTCCCATATTCTAGGTATTATCTTTTAGTTGCTTATTTGTATTCCGGCTAAGATCCTTTTGTCTTTTGATCTAGCCGAGTGTTGTTATTCAGTTACAGTTGCTTATTTGTATTCCCGCTAAGATCCTTTTGTCTTTTGATCTAGCCGAGTGTTGTTATTCAGTCGCAGTTTCTTATTTATATTCCGGCTAAGATCCTTTGTATGTTGATCTAGTCGAGTATTGTCAGTATTTAGCCGCATTCGACCATTTTTGTAATCCACAGAGATATCATAATACAAACTTGCAGTCCTTTGTCGCATTTATTATTTGTATGATCATTTATATGTTGTAAACCTTTGATCCTACACACACATTAGCAGCGTTTCCTAGACTAGCCAAGTCATGAACATTACACCTACCAAATAAACTGCATCCTTGTCTTTTCTTTCCCCTTGAAGCTTGATTGTACTAATCCTTGTTGTGTGTCTAAATGAAATACTAGAAATCTCCAAAATGGTGATGTTGTAACTTCTGTAAATCCCATAACCACTTTATTGAAATCTTGGTAAGTATAAGGCTCAATATCATATCCAATGTTTTGGATATTATAACCATGAGGGATATCTGCAATAACTAGGGAGTATTCTTTTTTAGGAACAATATGTGCAATTTTTTCACAATCACCTAATATCACTTTATATTGAACAGTGTCGAGCCCATTCCAAATGTAGTGATCAAGGGTGACATCAAGTTGAACATTTTGAACACGTCTCCTTCTTTCTCTTTCAAACTTGGCTTTTTGAATAAAACTTTTGAAAGTTTCAGGTACTCTATCTGCATTCTTCTTTGACATCTTTAATGAAACACACAAACATATAGTTATATATCTATAACTATTAAAATATAAATAAATTAACTTACAAACAAATAACATGAATGTAATAAATCAACATACCTTTTTGAATGCAACAAAAAATTGTTTCAATACTACTGAAGAGCTTGAATATGGATAGTTGAGTTTAACATCATCCCAACTTTCTTCATTCAACATTTTAACCATTTCCTCTTGTATTTTCATATACACCTTATGACTAAATAAAACAAAAATAATGTTCAACTGAAAAAATTAATTTTCTTGTCCTAACATAAATAAAAATAACTCAATAGACTTACTTTTTAAATTCATCACACATTTCTTCAATTGACAATTCTCTCGACTTAACACATGATAATATAGTTTTCATAAGTTTATCATCCTTCACTCCTTGTATTGATCTCCAAGGTGTTATAGTCATATCATCAAGAATATTTTTTATGTCGGGACCTATCTTATTTGTGCCACATATCAATGGTTTAACCTTCTTAATTCTCTGATTTTTTATACTAATATTTTCCCATAGGGTGAAGATCTCATCTATCAAATCCCATACCTGTCCAGTTCTAAATCCCAATTGAAAGTAGTTATCCATAGCTCTGAATATATCACTTTCTTTGCAATTTTTTTCTTTTGTATTTTCATCATCAAGTGGAAATCCTATTTCCATACAACATTACTTCTGAAACTTAACATCAACATTTGATCTCTCCCCACGACATATTTTAGAAAATTCATTATGGATAAATCTCACCCTTTGAATGAAGGTCATAGACATTATGTACTCATTTTCTGTGTTATGATCCCATGCCAGTAACTTTGTTTCTGAATCTGTTAAATGGCATAAATTATTAATTTGATTGTCTCAAAAAGAGTATTATTGGGATATTCTTGCATCAATTCTCTTCTAGCCTCTGCATAATGATTTCCTCCAATCACATACTATTTGTAGTCAAAACATTTTGATCTATTAAATTCTTCCCTCGTAGAAACTTCCATTGGGTCAACAAGAACTAGGTAGTCAACCACATGTGCATATGGATTGTACCTAATCAATGCTTTCAAATTGTCAATATGCAAGTGATGTGGTTTTCTAATTTGATATTTTTCCTTCCCTTCTATGGGTTTATAAAATTGTTTCACATTCAACTGAAATGTGTGGCCATCATCAACTAAGTTTTTCATCCTCATTCTATTTCAAATGACATTTTGTGTTGTTTTCATAATACCATCCCCTATATCAACACCTGATGTTATTATTTCTCTGCTACCTTTAGGACTTTCACTATAATACTAAGAGCTAACGATGGCTTCTTGAACATTATCAAGATTTGTTTTCTTCCTCTTATGTTTTAAATGTGTTTCATCTAAATCAATGATTTCTTCATAATCAATAGGAATAGACTCATCATCAACCATCGCTATTTTGTGTTTATCTTGTTTGTTCTTTTTGCGAGAAGGAGTGATAACTTCATTGAGATGAATCTCAACAAAATCTTCATTCAGAGTTTCCTGATTTTCAAATGTAACCCTTTTAGGATTTCTAGAATGAGGATTTTTCTTTCTTCTTTCATGTTCTTCTTTGTCTACTCTTGCAGGTTCAACCTCCATTACTTTCTGTTTCTTTTTCCTTCCTTCTTGTGTCTTTTCAATATGAAAAGCGTTGGTGACATCCATGATATCATTCTCTGTAGAGTAAATCTCCACTAACATATGTGAAAGTCATTCAACAAAATCCCGTAAAAATAAAATATAACATTTTCATGTTAAATAAAATTAAAACATTACCATGATACTAAAAATAATAAACGACACAAAAATAGAAATAAAAAACTTACATTTCCTTTCTCACTGTCATCAACGATGGATGCACATAATTCTGAAAAATATTCATTCTTGTTATAATTTCTCAATTTGAAACAATATCTAAACTTGATATAAGTTCTCCCTTGTTTGACAAGTGCATAAACAATATCTGTGGCTGGCACATGTTCTATTTCGACACAATACAAATATATATGATCTCCATTGTTTCCTTGCTTGTCTTTAACAAACCAAGAATATTCTTGTTTCTTTTCACCTTCCACATATTTCCACTCTCTAACATTCTTCATTGCCATTGATAACTCAGGTGTTAAGCTATCATTTTTTTGCCTAACATTCATGGAGGTTCCAGTTGCATTTTTGGATGCCATTATTGTAGGTCGTGATCCAGATATATTCATAGATAATCTATTTCCTGCCATTTTCCTATATTAAGATAAAAATAAATAAAAAATTAGGCCTTTCACATTATAATAAACTAAAAAAAACAACATGGAATATAAAAACTAATTAAAAATAAAATAATTTTTTTTTTACCCATATGAAAAAAAATTGACCCATGGACTTATTGGGATTACGCTAGGACCATGGACCATGAATTGGTTGTGGGGTGCCAAGTTGTGGGCATGCCCACGGCTTGGACACAGGGCTAGCCGAGCTAGGGCGATGTCGGGCATCGCCCCAGCCCCCACGGCCAATCCCCGGGCAAGGGACCGTGCCTTAGTCGCGGGGGGTTGGGGCGATGTCGGGCATCGCCCTATCCCCCCCGCGGCTAAGGCACGACATCGCCCCAGCCCCCCCGCGACTAAGGCACAAGCATTGCCAAGTGACCACCATGGGCCAAAACTAATAAAATTTAAGTAAAAAACAATAAAAAAATTAAAAACTATATCTAAATTTGACTCTTTTTTTTTTTTTCAAAAAATCTTAAGGATTTTGTTAAGATTTTTTGAAAAAAGTCTCAATTTTTTTAAAAAGTTGGGTATTTTTTAGAAAAAAGTAGAAAACATCTAAACAAATTTAAGGTTTTTTAATTTTCACATGAAAAAATATTACATGATTCAAATATAATCTTATAATTGTTGTTTTGGTAAATTGTAAGAATTAAAAAAATAACTAACCTCTGAAATGTTAGATTCTCCTCGGATGTCGTCTCGATGTTTCTGCCTTGTAGCTTGCTCCAAATCCTTAATAAATATTGCCCAAGATGTAACACAATATAAAAAGATAAAACAAGATTGTGTATATATAACATAAATGATATAAATCACTGTTAGTATAACGAATGTGGGATAAATAAAAATTATGTATATTGTCTACATATATACCTAAAATTATATGGATCATCAATATGTTTAATAAATGTGGGATAAATTTTTATAAAGAAGAGAGAAAAATGAAATGAGCTCTGCAACTAGGGTTTCATGCACTCACGAATCCCCCCGTCCACTTCGCTGAACACTCCTGCAACCACCTGAATCACACTGCAACAAGGCTCTGACCGACGCAACAACATGTCAGCTGAAGGGGGGGTGGAAGCCCCCTCTTATCGCAACATTGTAGTGAATGACCCGCAGAACGTATTTTGAACCACCACAACACTTGCGAGATCAATACATGCAGGACGAAACGCAAAGAGGCACATGCACAAACATGGATGCAGAGACCTTGCATCCAAAAGTTGCTTGAGCCTGGATACCAGGAAAATGCATACTGCAGGCCCCGACGACACCACGATATACCATAAAAATCAACAGAATAGGCGATCACACCCAGTGCATGAGGGACCACGCCCTCATAGGAAAATTCCTAGTCCTTTGGCCCTCAAAAAGAGACCTGGCTCGCTGGATCAAAGCCTGGTGGAGCCCTAAGGGAGACTACGAGCTCCAGTTGAGCTCCAAGGGATTCTTCACAGTCATATTCTACAATATGGAGGATAAAGACCAGGTATTCGAAGGATGACCCTACTTCTACAACTCGGTGGGGCTATATCCGCGATTCTGGACTGAACGCTTCTGCCCAGAGAAAGAGAACTTTTCCTACGCTCCGGTATGGATTCGTATCTACTCCTTACCCAAGGAGTTTTGGCTAGAAGAAATCTTATCAGGCATATGTAATACTCTAGGAAAGCACGCCAAATCCTCAGAAGCCACCAAGCACATAAAGTACACCTCCTATGACAGAATCTACGTCTACATAGACATATCCAAATCCCTCCCATGCACGATAACCCTGGAATACCAAGATGAGGAGTGGGCACAAACTATAGATTACGAACACATACCTTTTAGATGCAGGAAGTGCCATGAGCATGGGCATCTCTTCAGAGATTTCCCCTGCAACGCCCCCCGCAAGCCAGTTGAGGAAGAGAAGCCAAAGGATGGCTTCACACAGGTACAGACTCGCAGGAAGAAAACACAGAAGAAAACAACTGCCAATAATAGTCGAAAAAATCCCAACACCAATTCCTTTGATGCATTAACTAATCTACCAGCGGCAAAAGAGGTGGAAAACCCTCATAAAGAAATGGAAGCAGAAGGAACCAGTGATAAGGAAAACTGACTACCTCAGGAGACCCAATCCCAGGAAACCCTGTGCTACCCTCCACTCCACTCAGACTTAGGCAAAGAGCCTGAAAAGGATAAAGACACAGTAATGGCAATGAATGAACATGACCTAGCAGGAATAGACCTGGACAGACTGGAAGATGTTCTTAATAAGAAAGACCTACAAACCATACCAGAAGATCAGCTAAGAAAAGTCCACAAGGTCTTTCTGGATTCGTCAGGAGGGGCAACCTCAAGAATGGGAATAAAAGGAGACCCAAACCCTGATCCAAGGTGAAACACAAAAGAAAACAAAAGGAGAGGCAGGAAAACAACGCAACAACTCATCAAGGAGGTTGTCAACTATATGATCAACTCAGGACAGATACAAAATCTGTCGGAGAGCTCCTTCTCCCACCCACCAAACTGTTTAATCATGAAAGTCATCACATGGAACATCAGGGGCCTCAATGGAAGATCCAAGCAAAGGATCCTTCGAAACTGCATCAAAACGGAAGACCCAGACATCCTCCTCCTTCAAGAAACAAAATGCGCGGGACAGACCGCGAAAGCGATCTTCAGAAAATGTTGGCGTAACTGCAACTCATACCACACAGACTCAAAAGGTGCGCCAGGGGGCCTTGTCATCCTTTGGAACCCAAACTATGTCATTCTGAACCAAGGACTCTCGACACCGGGAACTCTCACGACCCATTATTGAGCAATAGGTTCAGAAAAAAATGGATGGATAATCAATGCCTATGGATTGCAGACCATCCAGGAAAAATAAATCTTCCTTCAGCACTTAACTTACCTTATATCCTTAGCCAACAATCAAAGGTGGATTGTGGGTGACGACTTCAACATGATACTTACTCTGGAGGAAAAAAAGGGGGGTAAGAAAAGATTGAAACAAGATAGCATAAAATTCCAGGAACTCCTAGAACAACACAAACTGGTAGACATAGAAAATGGAAATGGAACCTTTACTTGGACGAACAAGCGCACGAGCCAACAGATTGCCTGCAGACTCGACCGCTTTCTTCTCTCCGAGACCCTTCTCCTGGAAGGCCCTCTAATCGAGTCCAACATCCTCCCAAAAGCAGGCTCAAAACACTGGCCTGTTCAGCTGTGGGTGGATACCATGGCTTCCCCCAAGCTCAAACCCTTCAGGTTTGAAAAGTTCTGGCTTTCCCATCTTGACTTCCAAAAGATGGTTTGAATTTGGTGGGACGCGACAGAGATTCGACAGGGAACCAAAATGTATTGCTTTCAAAAGAAGCTCAAATACTTCAAGGAACATGTGCGACAGTGGAACAAAGAAGTCTTCGGAAACATCTTCCAAGAGAGAAAACTCCTGGAAAAAAAACTAGAAGCACTACAACAACAAGCCATCCAAACATGATACACCCCAAATCAGCAACAAGAGGAACAAAACACCAGGCAACAATTGGAAGAAAGGCTACAACAGGAAGAAATTCTCTGGAGACAAAAATCCAGAGTACAATGGATAAAAGAGGGGGGAAAAACACAAAATGTTTCCATCGATCTATGATCCACAGGCGCTTCATCAACCGTATAACCAAACTAGAAAATGCCCAAGGCACAACCCTGCTCACTCATCAGGACATTACGTAGGAGCTCACTGATTACTACCAAGACCTCCTCTCAGAACCTCTGGAGGACTGCACAGAGGCTATTAGGAAAGTAACAACCAATATTCTGACACTCATCACCCAAGAACAGAATGAAGCCCTCATGACCCCCATAAGCCAAGCTAAGGTGGACCAAGCCATACAGGAGCTACCCACAGGCAAGGCTCCTGGGCCGGATGGATTCACAACGGGATTTTTCCACTCCTGTTGGCCCATGATAAGGGAAGAGGTTTGGAAACTGGTGGAGGAATCACACAGCTTTGGAAAAGTCCTCCCAACCCTCAACACCACCTTTCTTACCCTAATACCCAAAGAAGAGAGAGTTACCAATCCGAAGAATTTTAGACCCATAACACTCTGTAATGTCGTCTACAAAATCATCTCCAAAGTGATAGCTCTCAGACTCAAGCCAATCCTCCCCTTCATCATCTCAAAGGAGCAGTCAGGCTATGTAGAAGGAAGACAAATAATGGACAACGTCATTCTGGTCCATGAGGTCATTCACTCACTCAAAAGCACACGAACACCAGGTATGCTTCTCAAAATTGATCTCTCCAAAGCTTATTACAAACTAAGCTGGCACTACATAAGAGCAATTTTAGCAGCCTTTGGTTTCAATGCCAACTGGATTGACTGGATCTTGAACCTCATCACCTCCACCTTCTTCTCAATCCTAGTCAATGGAACCCCCTCCCAACCTTTTTCCCCCACGCGGGGCATAAGGCAAGGGGATCCTCTCTCCCCTTTCCTCTTTGTAATAATGGAAGAAGGCCTGGGATGCTACATAAAAGCCTCCATAGACAATGGTTCTTTGCAAGGCCTCCCTCTCCATGGGCTTCAACCTGCGGCCTCACACAACCAATTTTTCGATGACACCATGCTCATGAACACCCCCATGGCACAAGAAGCCAACAAACTCAGTTCCATCCTCTCTGACTTCAGTGATGCCACCGAAACCTCCTTTAAATGAACAAAATCACAGTTTTTCTTCTTCAATACCCCCCAGGTTGTCCAGCAACACATCTCCCAGCTCCTCTCCATTCTGATTTGCACCCTCCCGACTCAATACTTAGGCCTCCCCTTGTCGGACTCGACAACCCGCAACCTCTCTTGGGACTCTCTCCTTCTCTCCATCTCCAATATACTCAACAACTAGACCTTCCGCTCCCTCAACCTCCCAACCAGAATCACATTCCTCAAATCTGTCCTCCAAGCCATACCGACCTATCTTTTCTCTGCTCTAGCATCCCCTCAATCAGTCATAAAAAAAATTTGAAATCTACAGAGGAACTTTCTTTGGCATGGCCACAATCCAAATAAAAAATGGGCTCTAGTCAGTTGGGACAAAGTTTGTAAACCCAAAGCCCTGGGAGGCCTTGGTCTCCGCAAATCTGGAAAACACAACAACACTATGGGAGCAAAGATCTGGTGGAGATGGATCAAAACTCCAACATAAATATGGGCTCAGCTTTGGAACTACAAGTATGCACCAGACATCCAACATTCACACTGGATCCGAATGCAGGACAAAATTCAAGGCTCCAACATTTGGAATGCAGCCTGGAGGAACAAACCACTCATGCAGGAGCATGCCTTCTAGGAAATACATAATGGTCATATCGTCAGGTTCTGGACTGACTCCTAGCAATAGTTTCCACCCCTCCAATCAAACGAAAATCTGCTACACTATGAAAACCTGATACCAAATTTAACCATTGTTAAAATAGCAGACATGTGGGTTTCCAACCCTCAAAACCACTCCTGAAGAACCTGGAAATCCACCCATCAGGACCTACAAGCAGCAGAGGACTACAACATACATAACTGGACTCATGCAATCTCCACAAGAAGAATACATGCAACCAATGGCCCTGGCATTCTTCGATGGGAGCACTCACCTCACGACAACTTTACTCTCAAGGAAGGACATGCTTTGTAGGAAGGATTTCAATCCATTCCAAAGGACCCCATATGCATTGTCATCTGGAAATCCAAATTCTGGAAAAGAATCTCCACTTTTCTTTGGCTCCTCATTCAAAACAAGATCCTAAACTAGGACAATCTCTAGAAAAGAGGCTTCATTGGCCCTTCGATTTGTCACCATTGCAATCAAAATGTAGAGACCATGGAACACCTCTTAAATAACTGCACCATCAGCGATTTTATATGGGACCATGCCACTCATCTTCTATAGAGAACACATCGAGATCAAGGCAGCATCACAAACACAATCATAAATTGGGGAACATGACCTTATAAAAGCCAATTGCTAAACAAGGTTTGGCAACTCTTACCAAGCTTCATAGTGTGGCAAATCTGGAAAGAAAGAAATAAGAGAGTCTTTCACTCACAACCCTCCACCCCTGAAAGCATTTGGTCCACCATCCTCCTGAACCTTCAAGAAACCCTTCAGCTCCACCATTGGACCAAAGAAGACCAACCAACTAACTTTGCAGAGCTCCTGATAATAAACTCCTGGGGCCTCACACTACCCTCCACCTTCTCTCTGCCACCCGCTCTCCCCCTCTCCACCCTGTTGATCAGCCCCTCAATTTGGTTCCCCCCCCCACCCCGGTTCCATAAAATCAACTTCGACAGAGCTTCGAAAGGAAACCCAAGACCCTCCGGGGCGGGGACAATTATAAGGGATAGATTCGACAAAATTCACAGCATGA
The DNA here is from genome assembly GCA_009831015.1 of Picea engelmannii. NCBI lineage: Eukaryota > Viridiplantae > Streptophyta > Pinopsida > Pinales > Pinaceae > Picea > Picea engelmannii. The sequence goes on from ML786125.1 coordinate 504,832, forward strand.
CCGTCGAAAACCTGGGCCATGACACCAACAACTCTGCAGAGATATCGGGCATGATCAGAGGAGTCCAACTAGCCCTGGACCATGATCTGACCTGCCTCATCATCGAGGGAGATTCAAAAGTCATAATTGAGCTAGCTTCCAAAATCATCAATGGAAGGAACCTGGAAAAGATTACCCCAAGATGGCGTCTACTGGTCCCTCTTCACAACCTCCAATCTCTACTCAAACCCTCTCTCACTCTCATCACCTCTCATGTGAGAAGGGATGCAAACAGAGTGGCAGATAGACCAACGAACGAGGGGGTGGATCTCACTCAACAAATCACCCTCATGAACTTCGGACGGCCTCAAAGCTCGACACTATGGACCCACTGCCAAGAGCTAGCTCGAAGGGACTATCCTCACCCGGATTGGGTGACACGAGGCGAGAGTGGGAGGACAACTGGTCGGGACATATGGCGAGGGGAATTAATGTCCCAAGCCGCCACCCCCCAAGGATATAGCTCCCCATGAAGCACACCTTGATGACATTTAACTCAGTGCACCCGAACAAACACTCAGATGAGCGCTCAAGCCAGGCCACCGGTACCAAGAGCCCGAACTAGTCCTGTCAGCCTTCAATGGCGATGGGAGAGGTTTCAATGGCCCCTAGAGGTGTTAAAACTGTCCAATGCACATTCTTTCTCCTGTTCGTTGCAATCTACCATTCCAACACTATGTCTCTCGGCCCTCCTAACTTCTCCGCTTGCACTCTGCATGCCTTTCGAGTCTACCCAGACCACCATCGCCCCCCCACTACCCTTGTGCTTCTTCCCACCATGCCCCGGGATAGAGGCAAGCCCAGGCGAGCTACCAAAAACAAAAATTCCTACACCCGTGACAATCGACTCACAACCTCTCAGCGAGCTCTGATTGCCCATTTTAGCCACCCCTGCAAACACACCAACAACTCTCAGTCCACCCTGCGTACCCCAAAATTGGAGACTCCGCCACCCAAGACCCAGACCTCCTTGCGCACATCAAAAAAGGATACCCCGTCCCCCATCGTGCATTCTCCACCGTTGCCTCTTCATTCCCCGACCAACACTTAAAGGGCAAAGACACCTCAGGGCCTCAACTTGGATAAAAGGGAGGCACCACCTCCACTTCAACATGTAGGGCCACCCTCTACTTCGCAATCAGGCCCAAGCCTAGGGAACAAGACAGGGTCACCCTCTATGACTTGCCTCCCAAGTCCCTCCATCCCCAATTTTCAGCCTCACTGGTGGGAAGGTGGTTGCATTGTAGAGGAAGAAATCCCTCCTAGATGGAAAGTTTTAGAAGAAGGGGTGAAGACGGAAGACGCAGGTACAAAAGGAGACGAGAAGGGCTCACATCACATCCATTATCTGGCAATGGAGCACCTTGATCTCCTTTTTGATATCAGGCAGCGATAGGATGAGCAGACACATGGACAAAGGATCATCAACCAATGATTGGATCTGCTATTTGAGGCTTTCTCAGACACTCCAATGTTAGAAAGTTGCCCCACTTGCAAGCAGAAGTTTGTCCTAGCCTTCACTTCTCATGGACACCCAGGTTCCCCATTGGCTTGACGTGGCCTACCCCAGACTCTATTTTATGTCAATTACAATTTTAAATCTTTTTCACAGTTGTATAACTAGCATAGTAATGGCAGCTCTGTATGAAGCCAACCTTAGGTTAGCGAGTTGGAACGAAGTTCCAGTTGAAACTTTTAGTATTTTTGTACAATTTTATAAACAACTTCACAACCATGATAGATCTATCATCGTTTGGAGACACCTGTTCTGGTTTCCCTTCTGTGGCAGGACAGGTGGCTGCCAAACGATTCACAACTGTACACTCATGATATAATATAAGGTTCTATTTTTTATTTACAAAAAATAAATAAATGTGGGATAAATAAATAAACATAATAAATATTGTATTTAACATGTAAATAACAAAAAATAAGTAAAAAATGTTTTTAATTTTTAAGAGAAAATAAGCAAAAAAAATTGGGG